>JAFBJT010112421.1:2776-15781 GCA_016785325.1 Chascanopsetta lugubris
TCTCTGACTCTCTCACACGCTGCTCTCACACAGCCTCGCATGCAGTCGTGCACAGGCTGGGAATGGGGGGGGGGGGGGGGGGGGGGGGGGGGGGGGGGGGGGGGGGGGGGGGGGACAGGGACAGGATGATGTACAGTCGACCCCTCGTCCCCGGAGCAGCCGTTCATTTCCAAAACTTTTCTCTTACACATGACGTCGCCGCCGCCGTTTGATGAAGACCCACTTGTCAGTTCAACAGCTTCCTGCTCCCCGGACCTGTCACCACCACCACACACTCTGGAGACCCCCACCCCACCCCACCCCCCACCCCCGCGCGCCCCTGCCACCACCACCACCACCACCAGTGTTTATTTATGACTCAGCACTTTCACATCCCGGACACGGAGCAGAAAATGGGCTTTAAAAAAAAAACAAAAAACCCTCGTCATCACCTTGAATATTTCATCTGCGGTGAATCCTGCAGCTAACGAGAGAAAGTGCTGATGAACTTTAAAAACAGGCGGCGGCTCCATTAGCTCCATCTTCTGCTTTGACTCTACGAGGCCGACAGGAAGCGAGCTGCCAAATAATGCGCCTCTGATTCACAGGGTGCGTTTGGATGCAGGCGGGAGAATAATGTGTTATTCAGAGAGGAGCTTCACCTGGAGAGAGATGATGATGATGAAGATGATGATGATGATGATGAAGATGATGAGGCAGTAATGGACGTGTGTGGATGTTCAACAGCCAATCAGAGACTCGATACGAGACATGTTGTTCTAGTAAATGACACCACAGGATGTGATGGAGCAGGTTCAGTCTGAGTGTCAAAGGTCAAAGGTCACAGTCTTCCTGACTGGTTGGGTTTGTGTTGGTCGAATGCTGCGGCCATCTTGAATCTCAGAAATTCAGCGTGTGTGTGTGTGTGTGTGTGTGTGTGTGTGTACTATAGGTGTGTGTCTAGTTATATGATGTAATGTTTGTGTGTGTGTGAGTGATTACTCTGAAAAATGAGTCTCATGCATAAGTAAGTTTAAAAGTATAAAAACACACGCAAAGACAATCAGTAAGGTGATGGGGTCGTGACCCCGAACCAATCAGAATGAGAGGCTCTGAGCTCTGCGTGTCTTCAGCTCCGTCCCTGGACATTTTCCCCCCGAGTTCATAAATGAAGACATTGGCTGTGGAACACGTGTCCACATGTGGACCCCCCCCCCCCCGCTGCTAAAGGTGTGTGAGTCACTTCAATCCCGCCACACCCCAGGGGGGGCTCGCAGCGTGTTCTGCGTCGGTCTTTGATTGTCTTTGAATAAGAAGGACATCAGACTTTATTTGGTCAGTGGTGTAAAGTGCCTGGCAGGTAATTAGCAGCTGGGGGCAGAACAGAGGAGGCAGAGTCCCGAGGGGCGGTTTAATCTCCCCAGGTTGCCTGGTTACCTGGGTTCACTCCTCGGAGGTCGATCCCACTCCACCTGCTCTTTGTCGGCTCATTAGAGGGAACAGCTCTTCAGAGGACGTGCTCTCACTCTCGCTGTGATTCCACCACTTTGAGTTTTTATTTCTCACTACTATAAAAATGCTCCGAGAGAAACAATAAACCGTCCCCTCTTTAAAGTGAAAGCACT
The DNA here is from genome assembly GCA_016785325.1 of Chascanopsetta lugubris. Taxonomy (NCBI): domain Eukaryota; kingdom Metazoa; phylum Chordata; class Actinopteri; order Pleuronectiformes; family Bothidae; genus Chascanopsetta; species Chascanopsetta lugubris. The sequence continues at coordinate 4,381 of JAFBJT010112421.1, forward strand.
TCAATTTAAATATTGAACATCTTCTCTGGGTAACGGTCCTCCAGTGTTCCGGCCTCAGGGCTTGATGGATGAGTCCAATCCAGAAGTGGGAAAACCTGCACTTCCACAGTTCGGCCACTTGAGACTCAATCCCCTCAGACTCTAAACTTTAGAGGTGAATGAAACGTGTTTCAAGTCCGTTACAAACCACGGTGAAGGCCTCAGGCCAGGACAGCTGCAGAGGAGGCGGAGCTTATCTCTATTCTATCAAGGTTTGAAATTGTGCATAATTAGGGGCGTGGCATCTTGAGTGACAGCTAGCTGACTTTGTGTGGATGCTGCGACAGCACCCTGGGCCCGCCCCCAGCTCGACCTGTGCTCCACTTCTTTGCCCATTTTTGGATGAACCAGGAAGTAGGAGGAGTTAGGCCGTGGCAAGATGGCCGACGCTCACATGTTCTGGCCCCAAGTCGTCAAATGAAGCTAAAAAAAAACAAAACAAAAAACCCTAAAAGAAAGGTTGGTTGTTAAAGCTAGTATTCACAGCTATGTTAGCATGCTAGCGCCCAGGCAAATGAGTCTTATCGGGAAACGTGGCAAATAGTTAAAGTAGAAATCATCACGTCCAGATCCGATTAAAAAGCAGCCTGGTTCCCGGGGAATTAGTGAGAGTGTTGGACCAGAGGGAAACGTGGTGTTCGCCTGGTTGTAAGTGGAACCTTCTCAAAGAACAAAGGAAGCTGCACTCGTATAAATCCTTTCATCCTTTACCAGATAACAAATCTGCAGCGGTGGAATACAAATCCAAGCACATCGCCATTTATTTCAGCTCGTCGATGAACGGCCTCTTTCAAGTGTTTTAAAGAAATGTGGGCGCGCTGCCGTTTAACCATCGCCTCGAATTCCAACTCGGTTTAATCACGGAAAAATCTTTTATTTTTATTTTTTTACATTTTCTTTGATATGCAAACAGGATTTCTCTGTGTTTTCCAAAGCGGCGGATGCTCACGCACATTAGCTTGGATGTGTTAGATGTTCGCAGACGCCATTAGCAAAAAAACAGCAGCTCCGCCAAACGGCGGAATCGGCGGCTTTTAAATGTTGATAAGGTTCATTGTTTATATTTTCCGGCGGCGACGCCCCCAAAAACAGATAGCTCATGTTTAGTGTCTGTCATGCAACACTATTCATTATGAATGCCCTCCCCTGCCACTGTGCTATTCCCCTTCATTAAGTATGCTGTAATGCAGGGGGATACAATAGCCAGCGCTAAACGCTCCATAAAACAAACGCACCCTGTGAAGTGGAGTTAATGCCTTTGATGATTATTTCATGAGTCGAATCAGAATAAAGCTCGTTCAGTGGTTCCAGGCGGCCCTGAGGAGGAGGAGGAGGAGGAGGGAGGCTTCTATACGACGACGAAGAAGAAGAAGAAGAAGAAGAAGAGCTTGTTCTCCTCGTTTGATGCAAATGATTCTCTCTCTTCTGGCGCTGACACGTATCAGACGCGCTGCCTCTTCCCGCCGCAGCGGCGGCGTGATGGAAACGAGCTGTCAGCTCGGCGCTCGGCCGCCGACTGATGTATTCATTTCATTTCGGAGCCGTGACGCGCGGCACAAAGGCAGCGCGGAGGAGAGGAGGAAGTGGTCGGCACCACTCGATCTTCCTCCTCCAGCTAATATCCTTAGCGCGTTAGCGGCCGCCGCCGCCGCCGCCGCTTCCCGCCCGCTAACTCAAATTAGCGTTGTCGGGAAACACTTCCTGTGATGCTTGTTAATTGCGGGTGTTGTGAGTCCTCTGCTGGTGAAGGGTTTCCTGCTGTGATGTGGGAGAGTTCGAGCCCCTCCCTTTACCACCCGTCATCCTGTTAGTTCCTGTGTCGGCTCAAGAGCTGACAGCTGATTGGTTGGTGGGATAACGCCGTGAGTGGGCCGGTGATCCTGTGGAGGGCTAGCTCGTGTTTTGTCTGGTTTCGTGAACTCGCCGATACGCTAAGATCAACTGATGATCTCGAGGTCCTTAATGGGCATTGCAAACGTTTACCCCTCACCGATGTCTGTCTGGAGCTTTGGTCATTTTGAAATTTAGATAAAAAAAAAAACTCGGAGTCTCGGTGTGTTTTCTGGGGGAAATAAAATACAAAAAAATGTGTATTCTCACCAAATCTCACCGGGCTCTTCTCCGGATGATGTCCAACCTCTCTGCAAATGTTGACAGAAATGGGATCAGTGTTCTTTGCTCCATCCCGCTCAGATACAAACAAACAGATGACAACAACCTGCTCATTAAGAGCAGTGATACAAATACATCGCTGCTTCCTTTGTTTTGTAAATGAACCGCAGATGAACAGAGCGTCGCTACTGTTTGACGACCCTTTCACCTGAAACCCAGAATTTCAGACATTGGTTCTAACGAGAACCTGCTCACACCAGGCCTGGATCCCATGTCCAGCAGGACGACATGTTTCCGCCCGTTTGTTTTCACTTCTTCCTCCTAAGTTTTCTCTCAGTTTCATGGAAACGTCTGCCGCCCCACAGCTGTGATTGATATTCTGCGGAGTGGCTCCGATCTCCCATCCCATAAATATGCATGAGAGCTGCTGAGCCTCAGTATTGAATGGGCTTTATCCCGTGTGTGTGTGTGTGTGTGTGTGTGGGTGTTCGCGTGCGTGCGTGTGTGTGTGTGTGTTCGCGTGCGTACGTGTGTGTGGACGAGAGAGAGTTTTGTATCTGAATACATCGCACAAGGCAAAGTTCTTCTATCTAGTTCTGCTTTAGCATTGCGCGTACAGTACATCGTGTGTGTGTGTGTGTGTGTGTGTGTGTGTGTGTGTGTGTGTGTGTGTGTGTGTGTGTAGAGTGGGGGTCACTCACAGCTGCAGGGAAAGTGAAATGTCATGAGTGTTGGCCTGCAGCTCTGACTGTCTCTGGACGAGGGAGCAGAGTCGGAGCTTCACCTGCTGCTGGAGACAAGGGGGCGGGGCCAACGCCTGCGGTCATACCACAGAGCGAGGGCAGGGGGCGCCACACAGTTTCCTGTTTGCTTTGAGAAGCTGGGATTAAACCTCAGTGGGTCACAGTATGACACTGAGGCCATTTAAAGGCACAGTGTGTAGGATTTACTATTCAGGGTTAGATTCTATTTTTACAATTTGTATTTCTATTGTTTTTTTCCATTTCATTTTTTGCTGTGTCATGGTTTGTATAGGAAAAATGACAATTCACATTTGTTGACACTCCCCTGCATTTTATTTATATTCATGTAAAATCAGTTTCCCTGAAAAGACCTTTTCTTAGAAAATCCACAAAAAGTGACGGGAAAGTTACGAAAGTAATGTTTGCTCCGAGTTCTTCTTTGGCTCGAGTCCAACTTCTCCGTCAAATCTCATGGAAATTGCTGCGGTACTTTTTGCTGAGTCGCAGTTATTTACAAACAAAGAGACAAAAACAACTTCCTGTCTCTTACTAACATTATAAATATGGTGTGATGATGCTCAGAGGTGTGAAATACAAATCCTCACTCTCGAAATATGCAGATAAACACACTTGTTGCAATGATGTTACACCTTTGCCCTTCACCCGCCTCTGACCTTTGACCCCTCCTCCTCCCCCCCCCCCCCCCCCCCCCCCCCCCCCCCCCCCCCCCCCCCCCCCCCCCCCCTCCTCTTCCTCCTGCAGTTACTTTGAGCTGGAGAGCAGCGGGGTGAGGGAGGAGATCCGCTACCACTACCGCTTCAAAGGGAAGCCGCGCTCCGAGTCCTTCCCTTATCGCCTCGCCGACGGCCAGTGGCACAAGATCGCGCTGACCGTCAGCGCCTCGCACCTGCTGCTGCACGTGGACTGCAACAGGTAGGACGCCATCTTTTCCCGCCGCCTTCGCCGAGGCAAACATTGGCTGCGCTCGCTCCACGATGGAGTGGAAGGTAACGCCGCTCTTCGCTCCTCGCGCACTTTCCGCCCAGAGACAGGAAGTCCTCACTCACACTGACGCCATGTGAACGAGGGGGAGTGCATTTAAAGCTACACGCCCCGTCCGTCACCTCCCTGGTGCATTAGAGGCTGATGAAGGTGATGATGATGATGATGATGATGATGGCGGCGTTGCTTTGTCGCATCCATTCCTCTCAGACATCCTTTGTTCCCGTCAGGCCGCCGTTTTATTTAGTCGTCGTCGGTCAGAGGAGATAAAGACCAGAATCATGCATGTGAATGAATGAATGAATGAACGGGTGAATGGTAAAATGAATGGTTCATTCCGTCTGTCATGCCGTGGTGAGTGAGTGCTGTCAAAGCAGCTGCGATGCTGAACTCCACACTATTGATTTGTCTGCGGTGCTTATCTTTAAACTTTGCCTTTAATGGGTCACTCTCTCCCCTGAGCAGTGTCATGGTGTCTTGTTGCCATGGCAACGACTGCTGCTGCTGCGCTTTTCATATCAGCTTTGTTTCATTCTTTTTCATCCTTACCAAAATGATTGTTGCTCCTTCCTCGCAGTAGAACTTCAACAGTCGATACTGTTGGATTTTTTATAATTTTCGACTGGCAAAAAAAAAATACAAAAAATAAACAAGAAGTCTTTGTTTTAAATCTTTATACCCAGAGTGACACCTTGAATTCGGAGAAGTCATTATAATTGTATTTATGTTTTTGGTTCGTTTTATCTTTGGTTTTCCAGAAGTATGTGGACATTTTAAAGTACGTTGAAGTACAACAACTATTTTTCATAATTCTATTTGACCTTATTCTACATTCTACACACCGAACATCAGTCAGATCATTGAACCATTTTTAGCTGTAGCGACTTGCTGCATATGGGACTTAGTGACACCTAGTGGTGACGTTACGTAGTACATCTGAAAACCCCTCTTCCCTGTCTAAGCATGTAGAAGAACCTATGGTGGCCTTCATGGACCATTAAACCTCAAAAGCTGTTTATAATGTCCATTCTTGACTATTGTAAACACAGGGTGGTCAAACATGGCCGCCTCCAGAGAGTGGAGCTGCTCCTGATGTAACTTTAAAGGGCTCATACATGATGAAAACAACACATTTTAAATTCTGTTTCGGCCTGTCTATCAATTCCACTTAAACTTTTACACACTGCACCTTTAACATGATGATGACAGGAGAGGGTGAAGGTTCCATCAGAGTTGCGAGCTTCATCATGATTACATCATCATCCACCCGTCACTCAGCAGGTCAAAGGTCACAGAGATCACAGAGGTCAACCTCTTCATTCTCAACATCAGCTTCCTCTGATGTGATGTGGCTATGCAGTTATTCCATTCAAATATTGAAGTAATTAATAAAAAAATAAAATATAATAAGACGTAGGAGAAGAAAGAACGAAAAAATAGAAAAAAAGTAAAGAAATAACGTAAAATGTAATAAGATAGAGAAGAAAGAAAGAATGAAAAAATAAATAAAAAGTAAAGAAATAAAGATAAAATGTAATAATAAGATAAAAAAGGAAGAAAAAATTGATGAATGAAACAAAAATGATAATTAAATAATAACAACAAACTTTGGTATTTAGACCTGACTCTTTTTTAATCATATATATATATATTTTTTTTCTCTTGCTTTTCTGGCCCGTGCTGAAAACTTACATAAACACTTGTGCCCAAAAATCCTTTCCAATCTCCTCTCGTCGCCTGAAGAGCAGAAATAAAACCCCACTTGCGGCAGAACTGTATTTACCATCATGTGATGCAGCAGGAGCCTCTGTGTCTCCGTTCCTCATCCTTAATTCAACAATGGTAAAGCTGGTCATTAGATGCTGATGAACGCGGCGGCGACTCGACCATGTCCAGAATTGCCAATCACGCGTTCCCCGCGGGCTCTGATGAAGACGGTTCATATTGGACTGGATTCAGTTTGTGTTCACGCAGGCAGGGTCTCTGTTTCCCACTCGCGAGATGATTTCGCTCTCTCTGCGTATGAAGCCCTTCTGTCTCACACAGAGGTGGATAAACCTGCAGTTCACAAAGTGGCCACTTGAGGTCTGCAGAAGCGAGTCGATCCCATGTTCAAAAGTTGAACTTTAGAGGTGAATGAAACATGTTTTAAAGCCTGGTAACAAACACGTGTTCTCCCTGGACGACTGTAAGGGGGCGGGGCTTATTCTTCTTTGATCCAGGTTTCGAATTGCGCATGGTTGAGGGGCGTGGCCTGTTGAGTGACACCGGGGCCGATCTTCTGTGGATGGTGTGACAGCATTCCCTTCCCGCCCCCAGCTCCTCTTGTGCTCCGCCTCTTTGCCTGGATGAACCAGGAAGTGGGAGGAGCTAGGCACGAGTGAACCGCCCACCGTGAGCCTCATAAACACTCTGACCTTCTCTTGGATACGCAGCTGACGATGGATGTATTGACGGAGAAGACATTTATCATTCGCACTTCCCCCGTGAGCTCATTCAACTTATGAAAACATGAAAAGCGAACACTGCGTCCTCAGAGCATCGGAAATAGAACATGAAGTGACACGTTAAGTGTTTATTTCCTCAATCGGTCTAAATGGGCCTTTAATTTGCGCTGAGGGCGGAGTATCGAGGAGCTGTCACTCCTCCCATTCTAACCACCACATTTAAATAATAGTGTAAGCCCATAGGACCCAACACATTGATGTGTGTGTGTGTGTGTGTGTGTGTGTGTGTGTGTGTGTGTGTCAGGAGCTGTGAGGAAACTAAATGGTGAACGTTCAGCAGCCGCAGACGTGAGGATTAACCCTCTCACTTTCATGGAGGCTTCAAACCATCGAACGAGCCTCGCCGTTGGTAAAGTGATGTTTAGTTGACGAACCAAATGTCTCGGCGGCTAATGAGTTAATGACTCCGCCAATTAGACTGTTCATGGAGAGAAACCATCGCCAACGCTCAGACGGGAGGAGATGATGATGATGATGATGATGATGATGATGATGGAATATCATTCTTAAAAATATTATTCCCTCACCCTTCCTTTGTTTCTTTGTTTGTTGTCATCAAAGACAAATCCACCCGTCTGCTGCCGTTTGGAATTCTTCCCTCTCTGTGTGTCTGGCATTTATTCATCAGCCGTCGCCGTGGGGACGAGGCCCCGCCCTCTGAAAGCCAAGTCGTGAAGCGGTGGAAGCCTCGGTCCTCGCCGATCCTTCAGTCTGAGGACTCTCCGTGTTGTGTGTCGTCAGTCGTCTTCAGGGGACGCCGTCCGTCCCCGACAGGAAGTGGAGAGCGAGCGCTGTCTCCGCGCTCATTCCAGCAGTTTGTGGCGGTTTCAGGCGCGAACCCGACAAGAGTTTGCAGCGCTGCTAGCAACAGCTGAGCGACATGGGCGTCGCCATTAGCCTCAACACGCGTCTGCCCATGTGCCCAAAATGTTGATAGTGAAGGTGCATGAGGCATCTTTTTTTTTTTTTTTTTAAATAAAAGAAAATAAAGAAAATTAAAATCCAAAGCAAATAAAAACATTGTTGTAGGTTCTCAGTCTTCCAGGTCGTGGTTTCCAGTCTCTCATCAGTTCATGCTAACTAACGAGAGACCGAGGAGCCGTAGGAGCCCGCGGGGAGTCATTACGCAAAGAGCAGAGTGGTTGAATAAAGGAGTTAGCCCCGCCCACTGGTTGCTAGGGAAACCAAGCAGAAAGAGGGAGGGATCAGCACAGGAGAAGCGGACTCTGTTTGTTTACATGTTCAGGACACGCAACGATCTTCTGAGGAAGCGAATGGTGGAATGTTGGACTTGGAGGATAGATGGTTGGAGAGAGGCCACGCCCCTTAATTATGCACCTTTGCGAACCTGAATAGAATAGAAATAAGCCCCGCCCCCATCACAGGAAAACATGTGACTGATTGAGACCGAAACTGTCGTTAAACTGATCTTTCATTCACCTCTAAAGTTGAGCCTTTTAACAAGGGGCTCTATGGGGATTGTGCCTCAAGTGGCCGCCCAGTGAACTGCAAGGCTGAAGTAGTGGAGTGGCTGTTTCGTGTGTCTGCACCTCAGCGTGGTTAAACTCCTCCCCCTCCTCCTCCTCCTCTTCCTCCTCCTCCTCTTCCTCCTCTTCCTCTTCCTCCTCTTCTTCCTCTTCCTCCTCCTCCTCCTCTTCCTCCTCTTCCTCTTCCTCCTCTTCCTCCTCTTCCTCTTCCTCCTCTTCCTCCTCTTCTTCCTCTTCCTCCTCCTCCTCTTCTTCCTCCTCTAACTCCTCCTCCTCTTCCTCCTCCTCTTCCTCTTCCTCTTCCTCCTCCTCCTCCCCCTCCTCCTCCCCCCCCTCCCCCCCTTTTCTCCTCTTCCTCCTCCTCTTCCTCCTCCTCTTCCTCCTCCTCCTCCTCTTCCTCCTGCTCCTCCTCCTCCTCCCGTGTCCGTATGAAAAATGAATTTCCACTTTTGCCTCGGCAGCGTTTTAGGAGCGTTTCACAGAGCGGCTCCGATGTTTGGAAATAATGATAAATATTGAAATGGAAAACGTTGCTGCAGTGTGTGTGTGTGTGTGTGTGTGTGTGTGTGTGTGTGTGTGTGTGTGTGTGTGTGTGTGTGTGGCTGCAGCCTGTTCCCTATTGCAGAGTCAATGACTTCTCCCGTCCTCCTCCGCCTATCACTTTCAAACGCACCTCATCCGAACATAGAGGTCATCTCTCTCTCTCTCTCTCTCTCTCTCTCTCTCTCTCTCCCTCCCTCCCTCCCCCACACACACACACACACACCTGCAGTGGTGTCATGGTGGAGCTCAGACAAGGTCACAGACTTGCATAACTCTCGTGTGTAATCACGCTCTCCAAATTCCACCAAATTGAATTAGTGGCCGCTCTTTGTTTTTCCAACGGCAGCCATGACATTGTCGTCGCCCCGCTTTCCCACAAGGTCGTTGTTTCACATCCCGGTGTTCCTCCCAGATCCTCCTCCTCCTCCTGCGGTTTAACCGGAGCCTCTGTGATGTTCACATGTGATATGAAAGCCAATCTTTCCGCCCGGGAACGGAGCTGAAAGTAAGCGCTCTCTCCTCCTGTCGGGACACGGCTCAGAATTGGGCTCCAAACAAAAGCAGCCGTCTCTGTAGCAGCCACTCACAGCCCTGTTGGGCTTCTCGCTCGCTCTCTCTCTCTCTCTCTCTCTCTCGCTCGCTCTCTCGCTCTCTCTACCTCTCCAGAGAGAAGTGAGCAGGAGTTTGTTTCCTTCCACCACGACTGAAAAGCTCAAAAGTGGCTACGCTTTGAAAATACTCCACACAGAGACCGACTTCACAGAAGATACTGATGAGCTCTCAGCCTCCGTGGTCGTCCGGCTGAAATACACCTTCAGCCCTGAGAGTAGAACCTGGAGCAACACTTTGGACACAGTTTAAAGGGCACTTCCTCTCTTTTTTTTCATCACTTAGCTCCTCCTACTTCCTGGTTCACGTGGAGGCGGGGGTGGGCCCACGGTGCTGTTGCAGCATCCACAGACGGTCGGCCCAAGTGTCACTCAAGGGGCCACGCCCCTTAATTATGCAACATTTCGAAACTGGATACGATAGGAAATAAGCCCCGCCCCCGTACAGGTGTCACAGCGACACATGTGTCTGATTGAGACCAAAACCGTAGTTTGTAGCAGACGTTAAACATGTTTCATTCACCTCAAGAGTTTGACCATTTTAACATGGGAGTGGATGGGGATTGACTCGCTCTAGTGGCCAAGATGTGAACTGCAAGTGTGTCCACTTCCGTATTTGCCCTGGAGGTTGCTGCATGCGCTGCACTTGACTTGGCTCCTCCCACTTATCTGCCAGCTCACAAACTACGAAACTGAATTAAAGTGAATTAGAAAATTAAAAAAATGTGTATTGCTGTTGAATTGAAGTAGAGTGAAATCTCAAGTTAGTCCCACAGTTGTCCTTTGATTTGAGGGAATTCTGTGATTTCACAGGGAACCGGTGGTACTGGAACTCTGCTTCCCAGTACTAAATAGTACAGTGTCGCTAACAGACGTAAATATTCATTAAACCTCGGGCTTGAAAATATTAAATCCTCATAGATTGTGGAGGCTGCTCCCAAATTTCCAGGCTCCGTAAGTGCATTGGGTTCCTGCGTCGTCATGGAGACAACACCGGACCAAAATGGCATCCTCTTATTTAGCTCTACCATAGGTCACGCTTTTGCCCTAATTAGTGCTCCGCCACATTCTGTCAGAGAGAGAGAGAGAGAGAGAGAGAGAGAGAGAGAGAGAGAGAGAGACACTAACCATGACACAAGAGATAATTAGTGAATAGATACAGGAAGTGATGTCACCCTTCTCCAACATAGAAATAAAATCATAAAATCTGTATCACTTATTGGAGATCTTTATTGATTTCTATTATTACTTTATTTATTTATTGTTATTTATGTAATTATCTTTTAAATGATTATTTCTATCATCATTTTTGTTCCTGAGTTGATTTTCATTATCTTTGCTTTCCCTTCATCAGAGTCGTGACATGTAGCAGCCAAAACCCAAAGTGGTGTCATCTGATAACTCAATGACTGAACCTCTGCAGCTCCCGTTGATGACTCTTACATGTTGAATATTCTTTTGGGGGTTTTGTTTTTGGTAGAACTTGGTTGTCACGGCGACATGCCTTCGTCTCTCCTCAGCGGCGAGCTGAGCTCACGCAGGAGCTGAACTCCTGAATAACAAACGTTGTTATTATCCTTATTAACACGTTTCCGAGCCGGTCTTTGTGTTTCTGCACAGGTGAGTCTCCGCGGGGGGTTTGCTTTCAGTTTGTTTAATCCTCCGTCAGAGTAGAACTCACTCAAATATCTCGGGCGGCGAAGAAGTAGAGCAAAGAGAAGATGAGAGCTGCTGAGTCAGCATTTCACCACCTTCACCCCGTCCTGACATTACGCAAAGGAGGAAGTCAAATGGTAACGAGGTGATCATTTGGTCCATCGATGTCTCCTTTGGCTGTTCAGTGGAGAAGTGGAAAGACTTGCAGTTCACAGGGCGGCCACTGGAGGCCGGCTCCAAGAGTGAGTCAATCCCCATAGACTCCCATGTTAAAATGATCAACTTTAGAGGAGAACGAAACTTGTTTAAAGTCTGGTACGAACTACAGTTTGGGTCTCAATCAGTCACAAGTTTGCCAGGGGGCGGGGCTTGTATTTAATGTATTCAGTGTGCATAATTTCTAAGGGGCGTGGCCTCTCGAGTGACACCTGGGATGACCTTCTGTGGATGCTGTGACAGCGCCATGGGCCCGTCCTAGCTTTGCCTGTAGCTCCGCCTCTTTGCCAAATCCTTTGAAGAACCAGAAAGTAGGAGGAGTTAGGCGACAAATGAACCGCCCACTTTGAGCCTCACACGCACTCTGCAGAAACCTGCGTGTGACGCCTCTGTGATGGGCAGCAGTTCGCATCGGCAGGTCGGCCTCCGAGTGTCCTCGACCAATCGGACGGCTCGAGTGGAGACTCACCTGTTGTGGAGTGAGGAGG
>JAFBJT010112422.1:5846-18774 GCA_016785325.1 Chascanopsetta lugubris
ACACACACACACACACACACACACACACACACACACACACACTGACCGGGGGCCGGTTCAATATCCAGTAGGCCCTCTCCTGGCAGTCAAACACCACACAATCCGGCTTCTTCCTTTCCTTTCCAGCCCTGACACATACACACACACACACACACACACACACACACATAGACTGATGTTAAAGTAGTGGTCATTTGCTAAATACATCTATTTAAACATGATAGATATGATTTTGTATACACATCCTTTATCATATTATATTATCATATTATATCATATTATCGGCTATTGTTTAGGATCTGAAACTACTTATTATTGTTTTCATGTATTACATAATATTGTCATGATAACATTATAGTATATAATATTAAATAGAACATGAAACATGAAATCGTCCCATTTAACCAATGTTATACGGTGACATGGCTCCGATTTGTCGAATTGCCAAATAGGTTCTTAGTAGATAGGGGAGTTGAACAACCTAAGCCTGGCACTAGCACCAGCACCAACAGAGCACTGGAACCAGTTTGAAGGTTTCGCCTACTTGTATTGTTCAGTGGCCTGCATCACGATAAAGTCCCACTTGTGGTTGAACCATTTGTGAAGGTGGTTGTAATGGGCCTGTCCAAACAGAACATCACACACACACACATCACCGTCAGAGGACATACCGTAGAAAACCACATTTACATACAGTGTATGTAGTATACGCAGTTTACATATTGTACCTGCAACACAGGACCCAACATTAACACTTGTTAATATCATAGATCATATATGTAGTATCATATATATATATATATATATATATATATATATATATATACTCCTCTGACACACAAATAAACAAACAAACTAGCACACAGACCAACATTCTTCTGACTTCCACTCTCACCTGTTCATATGGCTCCAGCTTCCCTTTCTTACGGATGTTCCTCTTTGCCAAGTAAATGGCTGGAGAATATAAACAATGGTTATACATCCATCCATCATACATCCATTAATGCATCAACCACTCATCCAACCACCTTTCACCCACTCATCCATCAATCATCAATCGCTCCATCCATCACTGACCCATCTGTCCATCAGTCATGTATCCATCATTCAGTCATCATCCATCAATCACCCATCCATCCATCGACCCATCTATCCATCATCCACCCATCCATCAACCACCCATCATCCATTCATTCATCATGCATCCATCATGCATCCACCATCCATCCATCCATCAATCCATGTTTCCATCCATCACCCATCAATCATTCATTCATCCATCATCCACCCATTATTCATCTATCATCCATCCATCATCCATCATTTATCCATCCATCTATCACCCATTCATCGTCCATTCATCCATCCATCATTCATTCAGCCATCCATCATCCATTATCTATTTATCATCCATCCGTCCATCTATCATTCATCAATTTATCCATCCATTAATCATCCATTTATCCATCCATCATTAATTCATCCATCTATCCATCAACCATCCATCCATCATCCATCCATTTATCCATCCATCATCCACCTATCCACCCATCAGCCACTCATCATCCATCCATCCATCAACCATCCATCTATATATCTATTCACTATCCATCTATCATCCACCAATCCATCATCCATCCATGTATCTATCCATCATTCATTCATTCATTCGTCCAACCATCCATCATCCATTCATCTATCTGTCCATCCATTGTCAATCTATCATCCATCCATCATCCATCCATTTATCCATCCATCATTCATCCATCCATCATCCATTCATCTATTCATCAACCATCCGTCATTCATTCATCTATCAGTCACCCATCCATCCACCATCCATTCATCCATCCATTTATATCACTTCCGGGATCTATGATGGAAAACCCTAGTGACTCCACATCCATCAATAGTCAGTCACCAATCTGTTTACATGACACGTGACTCATCTGTCTACAGGTGATAACCAATCACTGAAGGGCCCTGACCTCATCTTATGATGGTTCACTCTACTCACCATAGTCAGTATCCTCTGCCACCCACTTCTGGGTAGGCCAGAAGTACGGTGTCTGAAAGAATGGGATAGGAAATCAGAGTTATTGATGTAATGTCTGTGAGTGAAGATAAAGATAAAGAGAAACTTTGCAGTGATACAGTAGTAACAGCAGCATCAGTAGTGATATAATATTTGTACTAATATGTAATGATAGTCGTTATAATAACAATAACAATGACAACAATAATAAAATGTACCAAGTGGCAATTAGTAAAGCATAGTAACAGTTGAAAAAGAGTGGTTATAATGACAGTGATGATAATCATAATACAAAGAAATTAATAATAATACAAATAAAAACTATGTCACATAGTAATAATAATAATTGAAGTTATGTCATACCTGGAAGCGGTAGAAGCTGCCGTTGTTGCACATGATCAGCTTCCTGTGGTTCTGCAGGGGGTAGATGTAACCGTAGGCCACTAACATGGTGCCAATGACGTTAGCCTCTGGGAGACACGGAGCAGCAGAAGAACAGGAAGTGAGAGACTGGAAGTCCAACCTCAGTGACAGTGGAAATGTTTTAGTACACATTTATTTTTGTAGCACTGGCTCTACCTTCGACTGGAATCTTCATCTTGTTGGCGATCCATGCAATGACGTCCTTACCTGTGAGCAGACACAGATGAGTAACTAATAACAGTATGGAATCATAACAAACTGTGATTTCTACAAACAGATTAACATTCAAATCAAATCCCCCCAAAAGTTCAGAGAGACATGCTTTTATTATGAAAATGATATTTTGTACTCAGCTTCTCTCCATGAGACATGGCGACTCTATTTCTACCTTTAAAAACAACTTTTCTTTGTATGATGATGGTTTTGTTTCTGTTGATTATGTAATAAATATGTTATTACTGTTGTTTCATAGTCTTATTGACTCATGGTGGGTTTTATATGATGTTTTATATGTCGATGTGTGATATTATCATATTGCCTCATTATGACATGTATTTATTATTTCTTAAGTTCATTATGACAGATAGACAATATTACCTTCATCTGGTTTCCCCTCCCCCTCCATCACCGGGCTCCTTTTGACACAATCATTGTCACTATTTCTGCCCCTTTTTGGATCTGTTGGCGTGAGCTGCCGGTTCCTGGTTATCTCCGGCTTCTGACCCTACTTGATACCCGATAGCGTAGTTTGTGGTTTGGTTCACCTCCTTGTCATTTAACTAAGGTCCACTGATGATCTAAATAAGTAAACTCTCACTCCCACTGCAGAAGGTACTTGACTTTACTTAAACCACATGTGCCAAACTCGTGGCCCGTGGGCCAAATCTGACTCATCGTTTCATTTTATGAGGCCAGCGACAGCTTAAAGGCGTATGAACATCTAAAAATACAATTCTAAAGCCCATGACCTCTAGTTAATTGAATATGCCACTGTGTCTGAGTAGCAATATATTCAATGTGTTTACATTTTCACACGTATGGAAATGCATATACATTATTTGTAACTTGATGTTAAGTCGTAATTGTCACGATCCTGCTCTCTCCTCTCCCCCTCCCCTCCTGCTTCACACTCATCACCAATTTCCAGCCACACCCACAACTCACAGCTGCTGGATATTCCATCCAATCACCACAACCCTCATCAGCCCCTGCCATCCACATACATAATTGTATTTTTTTCTCCCCATTACCTGTAAATGAACCCATTTATGTATATTTACACGAAGAGCAGGTCCTCTCTACTGGGGCCGCCATGTTTTTACAGTATCCCAGTGTGGACATGCTAAACATCTTTTGAGTTTTAATGACAACTGAAGTCTTCCATAGCTTCTCCGGCATGTTCAGAAGGGTGAGGGTGAGGCGATGGATACAACGTGCAACTTCACCTCTAGATGTCACCAAATCGTTCACGCTGCACCGTTAAACCATCTCACGTGTCACAGTGGCTTTGGCTCGTCTTCACTGACCTTTCCCTCACTGGTCTTAACCCCGATTTAAAAACTCCTCTTGGCTCCTAAAGGATTGTCCACATCTGATCTGACCGTGGTTTGCTTTATTTAGCCTGTGTCAGCAGATTAGCCTGTCACAGGCTGCTCACAGTTTGAACCCCTGCACTGACAGTGTGCTGAAGCTGGACTTAAAGATGCAGTGTGTAAGATTTGGTGACCTCTAATGGTGAAGTTGCATTTTGTATCCATCACCTCACCCTCACCCTTCTTAGTATGCAGGAGAACCAATGGTAGACTTCAGTTATCATTCAAACTCAAAAGATGTTTATTACGTCCACTCAGGGCTACTGTAAAAACATGGTGGCCTCCCTAGAGAGGACCCGCTCCTCATGAAAATATACAATAATGGGCTCATTTAAAGGTGCAGTGCGATCAAATTTTGTTTTACTATCATTTTAAACATTGTTTTGTACGATTTTTAGAAGTGACGAAAATGACCGAAATCTTATTTACTGCACCTTTAAGTAAAAACACATCACATCTCAGACACAGGTGACAACAGTGATAAAGTCATGTCATGTCTTCTTCTACCGCTTATCCAGTGATTCGGGTCGCGGGGCGTTTTCATCAGTGTGCATAGGGCGATTTGGGGTATCAGTGTCAGGGCCAGTGACACTGCAGCAGGGCCTGTGGAGGATTCAGTCTATGTGTTTGTGTGTGTGTGTCTGTTGTGTGTGTGTGTGTGTGTGTGTGTGTGTGTGTGTGTGTGCAGGCGGTCCTACTCACCAGTGATGACATGTGGGATGCTGGTGACATTGAGCTTCTGCTCAGAACCTTTGACTCCACTTTTCGGATCCTGCATCTCCACCACCATCGTCTCCAGCTGGAAACAAGCACAGGGGAACATTCCACTACAACACGTGTGTCAAACCTGTGGCCAGTGGGCCAGATGTAGCCAGCGCTTACAGCCGTATGATTGTCTAAAAATAAAAGACTAAAGCATTCATTGCCCATGAACTCTAGTTAATGACACGTGTCACTTTGTATGTGTAACAATATAGTCAGTCAGCTCATCCTCGCTCATCCGGTAAGCAGGCAGGCCCGAGTGGAACTCGAACCACAGACCTTTGCTAAATGAGTTGGACACTCCTGAACTACAGGATACATCAATTACATTTCCTCGGTGTTGGGTCACTAACAAGGAGTAAGTGTTTTTTTACCCTGTTTGTTTGCTTGTTTATTTGTGAGTAAGCTTTCCATCGAGTTTGGTGGAGGCCGACTGTACGGATCGGAAAAGATCTCACTGACCTTTCGTATGAATCCGAGTTAGAACCATAGACTGTGTAAAAAGATGGACGAAGCGTCCGTAACGTCACCCATTGGTGGTTTTGTGGCCAATTGTGGGCAGAATCACTCGTAGCCTAATCCGAACTCCTACTTCCAGGTTCATTCAAAAACAGGCAAAGATGCGGAAGACACACAAAGCAGTGGGTGGGTCCATGGTGCCGTCCTATCACCCGGGTGGCCACTGGGGGCTGACACCAAGAGTGAGTCAATCCCAATAGACTCCCATGTTAAAATGGTCATCTTTCGAGGTGAATGAGACATGTTTAAAGTCTGGTACCAACTTCGGTTTTGGTCTCAGTCAGTCAGATGTTTTCCCGGAACAAAAATGTACGATGGGGTGATTTTTTTTCTAACTTGCCTATTTTTTCATTTGATCAACATTTGAAATTGCGCATATTTAAAGGCATGGCCTCTTGACTGACCGTTGGGCTGACCTGGCACGTACTGCGGGTGATGCGACGGCACCATGGACCCACCCACAGCTCTGTGTGTGTTCCACCTCTTTGCCTGTTTTTGGATGAACCAGGAAGTCTGAGGAGTGAGACATCAGCAAGATGGCAACGAGTGTCTCCACCCACAATTTGCTTCAAAAGCACTCAAGCAGAAACCAACGGGTGACATCATGGATGCCAGGTTCATCTTTATATGTAGTCTATGATTGGAGCGCATTCGGATGATATTTAACCAAGACAAGAGCATCTAATATAGAATTTTCCGAATGAAGGACGATTGTATTTTATGAATTATGAATAATAATCACATAGGATTTGAAAAATAAGATAAGATGTGCAGTAATTTATCAGGGTCCAGTGCCAGAATCTCTTTCTAAGCCCCTGGTTCTAAAACAGAACCAAAAAGATAAGATGCTCACGCCTCAACGGCTGCTAAGCCCCTCCCCCTGTCTTTAAAACCAGCCTCCACCGCTGACGCCACTGACCTCTGACCTCTGCTGCATCAGCCAACATATTACAACTATAATAACAATTAGGTCATCTCTCACCATTCTTGTTGTGACGTCATTTACTGCTCTATTGTTGTGTGTACCTCATATATTATATTTATAAGTCATCTACATACAGTATATTTACTTACAGCATAATTGTTGTGAGGAATATAGTGTGTGTACTATGTCCTTGAATGTGGGAAGAATTCACAATAAAGTACAATAGTAATACATAAAAAATGATCGGTATACCCCTATGGTCTTCCTTCACCAGGTGAGCTCATGAGCAGAGCAGCAAAGCTAACTGGCTTAACAGAGGAGTTAGAGGTGATCATTAACCATCGCTGCTTTTCAAATGTATATAGAATAGAAATGAAAAGAATAGAAATTTCAGAAAAACATTACGCCCCTCAGAAATCTGATGTAAGTTTAGTTATATCACAATAATAACTACTATACTGGATATTTGAAAATGAATTATATTATTTTTCATTATTTTAAGACATTATTGATCAAACATAAACATCAAATAATTAATCTGATCAATTACAATAATGATAATAATGATATTCCCTCTTACCTTTTTGACGCAGTGCATGCGAGGACGGAATTGTTGGACCCGGTCCGGGCGAGTGGTTCGAATTGTCATATTTCCAGATGAATAAAAAACAGATCAAATGTGAAAAAACAAAAACAAAACTCAGTCCCAGTGATGTGAAATATTCCAGGTATAATAAAAAGTGTGTGCTCTCTGTGCACACGCTGTGAGAGGATTGTCAGGGACAGGATGGATTTATCCACCAATCAGCTGCAGGGAACTTCTGCTCTTATCCATCAGTAATCACAGAGGGAAGCTCGTCTGATTGGCTCTCGTGTTAACAGGACAGAGTCAGAGCTGACTTTACATGTAACATTTGTCCAATGACTATTTTACTATAGGTTTCTATGAGTCGCGGTTCTTGTGCTTTTAAATCAAAGTCAAAAACATCAGCATGTGCAAAACATACAGATAATTTGAAATATCAGTACTCCCAACCCCATGGTGTATCAATAGAACAGTAAGAAACAAAGAATACTACTGTTGCGGAAAATTTCTTTCTGCCTGGAGTCGAGGAAAAAGACTGAATACGGTTGCATGCATTAAAAAGTTTATTCTCTGGCCAGAGAGGGAACACCACACAGAACCACATAGCAGACAATAGTTACAATAAATGCCCCTTGATCAGAGGTTTCAGCCTCTTCATATACTCCTCCCAGTGCCCCAGATGGACATATGCCCCATCAAGGAGTTCCTGCTTAGGCAATAAAATGATTACTTCTAAATAATAGGCATTATCCAGTCAGTTGATTCCTACCCTGCAGGGATTACCCTTTGTGATCTCTGATAGGAGGATGTAATCAATTAGGACTCCTGAGAGGGGGATGTAGCCTGTTCATCTCCAATGTTCAACATTACGAGGGTTACACATTTAAAAAGACCACTACGACGACAGAGAATAAGATAATAGTGATCAACTAAAATTTCCACCACACTTCTAATAATAATAGAAATAATTTTTAAAAAAAAGTTTTGGGACGCGCTGCCATCTCAGTATGAAAATACATATGTCAGGGATGTGAACGCACAAACACAAGGCAATGACCCATAAGCTCAAGGACACTGGTAGCAGGTTCAAATAATGGCTTTATTGGCAAAATGCAACAAAGTCTTACAAGGCTCTGGAGCTGAGATCTTGTGGTCAGGCAGGAGAGATCTAACCCCAAACACAGACAGGAACAGGGAGTGTGTGTGAGTGTGTGTGTGTGCGTGTGTGTGTGTGCGTGTGTGAGTGCGTGCGTGAAAAGGGGGGGTAGAGAGAGAGAGAGAGAGAGAGACAGAGAGCAAGAGAGAGATTGGGGTGGAGTCACGTGAATGACGTAACCACGGAAACCAAAATGGCGGAGGAGTGGCGTTTGTCTGACACCCCTCATTCACCAGAGCCAAGATGGCGGTTGACCACCGATTATGAATGGCTGGTCCAGGTGGGCTGGGCCAGGTGCTCCAATCCATGGGAGCTGGATAATAAAGTCCGCTCAGCACTCTCTGTGGCTGGATGACGAGCTCTTGTTAGGCGACTGTGACCTCATTCATCTCTCGGCGGCGGCGGAGACGTTCAAAAGAGTGCATCGATGCGTGCGTACTCACGGGTGCTCACAGGCGATTTGCGCAGCGGTCTTGGGTAGATCCAAAAGCGGTGGAAAACACAATGGAGGGGAACGAGCGAAGTGGACGTCTATGGGTTCGGTCCGTGAGTTAGAAGGCGGTGGGAAAAAGCTTAAGGATGATAGAAAATTAGAGTCCCAGGTGGAGGGTCTGCTCCCTTAAGGGAGAGCTGGGGAAAAAGCTTGAAAAGTAGTTAAAAGATAGAGGTTTTGCTCCCTTATGACCATGACCGGGGGAATAAGCTAGAAAAGTAAAGTTGCTCCCTTTCGGCAGTAACTGGGGAATGGCGGGTCGGCACAGCAGTCTTTTATCACTTTGAGTGACATCACCAGGGATCCCTGGTGGGTGTGTCCGGTTTCAGCCAGTGCCGATGCAGAATTCTCATTTTGTGTCACCCTTAGGTGTGAGTGCCGGTTGATGAGGCAAGGGACGTGACGAAGCAAGGGCTTGACAAACGCAAGGACATGACAAAATGAACTGGCAACAAGACAGAGGGAGACAAGGACCAAGTATAACCAGGGTAAGGGGACACATCTGGAGCATGTTAGGGCGGGGCTGACAATCACACAGGCGGGAAACACGCACAAAGAGGCAGGAAGGGCATGTGACCTGAAACGAGAGGAGAGTTATTCTTCAAAATAAAACACAGGAAGGGTAAAAATGTACAGTGACATCAACTTGACACACCCATGCTCCATTGAGGACAAGACAGCAGGCATGGCCTGAACATGAATCTAATCTACGAGGCGTGAATCAAAACTTGAGTTGGTAATTGACATTAAAAGAAGTGCATGACCTAATCTAAACATGAATCTAGCATTTAATACATGACAAGACTTAATGTGAATGACGGGACGTGACAGTTTCAGTAGAGACGGAAGCCCCGGCGTGAGCACGCGTCGCCATCTCAGTGTGAAAACACATATTATTTTATGCCATTAAAATAATTAGAATTAAGAAAATTATAATTAAAGAAATTAAATCAGAAATACACATAAAATAAAGAGTAAAATAAAAGTCACATAAATAAAATAGTTTCGAGAGAGTACCACTACGTGTGCATGCGCTGCCATCTGAGTATGGATTTTTAATTTGAGATGTTTTAGCAATGATAATCATTCTTCTTTGGGGTTTTCATCTTTGGGAAATACTGCTCTCTATGCAGTGGAAATGTAAAACTACAAACAGCAGATTACATTAAAATATGTCATAACTGCATATCAGTGTAAAACCGTTGTCCCAGGAAGGAAGTCTGTCCAGAAAGGAAATAATGTACTTTTCACATGAGTTGTTTTCCCAGAACCTACAAAAACTAAAATGCGTTCAATTTCCGATTGATATTTGTATATAATTATCCAAATTGCTTCTGTAATTGAACTCGTCCTTTTTGTTTTCCTTTACACTAGGCCACTGCCTCTGTGTTTTCACTGTAGCTCAGCGTGGGCAGACTCCACACCTTTTAGTGGTTCTGTATAAACCACTTTAAAGGTGCAGTGTGTCGGAGTTCACCTCTAAAAATATTATGCAACAATCACATACTGACATTCTCATGAATTTACATGTCATACGTGCTCAGGGAGAATTACTTATTGAGAAGGCGCTAATAACAGAAAATGTGCGACCCGCCCAAAGCGTCAAGCGGGAGGCGCGCTCATGTATCATTCATGAACGCGCCTTGGTCACCAGTGTAAGTCTAGCTTGTGTTGCATTCATGAACATTTGAAAAAAACAATGTTAAGTTTTGAGCACACGAATTAGCGACGTGAAATTAAAGTAAGAGCATTAAAAACTCGTTCAAAATGACAATTTTGTCATTCAGTGAACATATCATTGCATGTCATTACTTAAAAGAAAAATTTGAAAGTTAAATTATAACTTAAGAATTAAGAATTGTACAATTTGCGGTAGCCATTGATTCGTTTATTGGCAAATTTATTTTCCTCCCGTTAAAATAAAGTTTATTCGTGTGTGGAATTGAAGCTTGGCCTGCAAGTTGAGGCGAATTCTGTGAATTCCCACGACACGTGAATAGCGGGCAGGGCCGAACAGCCCTTGCTGTGCTCTCTCTCTCTCTCTCTCTCGCTCTCTCTCCCTCTCTCTCTCTGTCTCTTTCTGTCGGTATCGATGAAGTTGTTTCAAAGATGGCGGACTTCCTGCCGTCCCGCTCCGTTTTATCTGTATGTTTCCCTAACTGCCTCCTCACGAGCAGCGAGGCCGAGCAGCTGCGGAAGTCCAAGGAGATAGACAAGTGTATCCACCGTGATAAGACGTACGTGAAGCGGCTAGTGAAGATCCTGCTACTCGGGGCGGGTGAGAGCGGCAAGTCCACTTTCCTCAAGCAGATGCGCATTATCCACGGGAAGGACTTCGACCAGAAGGCCAAGGAGGAGTTCAGAGCTACGATTTTTAGTAATGTTATAAAAGGTAAGAACAAACCCGAGTGCTAGCTGTGCTTCGTGTGTCGATGCGGGCTTGTTCTGGATAGCTGTCTGTGTTGGGGTGTACTCTGAGGGAAGTTGCTAGCCGTGCTAGCAGCTTGTGAGGCGACTCAGTATTGGAAAATGCTAACGTGGTTAGCTTCTTCTGTTGCTGCTACTACTGGAGCCCCCAAGAAACGCCCATGTTATTGGTGTTTGTGTGAGGGTAGAGGGAGCGGCAGCGCGGTCACTGTTGGTGCTTATAGTCATAACCTCATGTTCTTCGTCTTCCTCCATGTTGGCTCCAACAACACGCTCAATTCTATTATAACGTCTCCCATGTCAGAGACACACCATTTCCACCCCACAGGACAGTGTGTTTACTGTAAATTGCCCCCACTATCAGATGGCCTCTCTCTTTCTGTCTGTCTCTGTCTCTCTCTTCTCTCTCCCTCTTACCTTCGAAACGGAAGGGTGTACAATTACAGTTGATGGCTCGTTAGACTCCCTGCAACGTAGCGGACCAGCTCCAATCCTAGTTTTGATCCAATCACCTTTTCCCGTGTTTAGGAGATAACAATGTTCCTAATGCGCTGAATCTGACTGTGAACCACAAGCTAAGGAACAGTCTACAATTTGCAGCACCAGGAACAACGTGATGGAAATACAATTCTCGCCATTTCCAGCTCTAAAAACATGAAAATCGCAACAGTTACTGTAGACTGTGCTGTCCATACTACATCCATACTACTATTAATTTTCATTAATGTTTCCAAATAGTATTCACATCTATCAGTCAATAGCTCCGCCCCCTGGCACCCCAGGGTCATCAAATTCGTCTTTCTTGAATATAAGAAACTGACTAATATTTATAAGTATTGGTCAATAGCTCCGCCCCCTTACATCCAAGGGTCGATATTTTCACCTGATCAATAGAGGGTGGCCTCATAATGCTACTCTAAGAATGAATTTGTGAATACAAGCCATACTTGAATTAAAAAATATATATAATTTTGACAAATATTTACAAGTATTGGTCAATAGCTCCACCCTCTTACATCAAAGAGTCACCATTTTCACCTGATTAATAGAGGGTGAGCTCATGATGTTACTTCAAGAAGGAATTTGGGAATACAAGCCTTCCTTGAATTTGTAAACACAATTTTTGACTAATATTTACAAGTATTGATTAATAGCTCTGCCCCCTTACACCCAAGGGTCATCATTTTCACCTGATTGATAGAGGGTGTTCTCATGATGCTACTCCACACTTGAATGATTATTTATTATTATTATTATTATGAATAATAATCACATATATTGGTCAGCCCCCTGACATCTCAGGGTCACTGGACTAATAGAGGAAGTCCTCAGGATGTCCTGTCTAAGTGTTTTCAAAAGTAAACCTGTATTTAACTTTTCCGAATTTTTGTCTTGACAAAATCGTATGTGCCCTATGACTTCTCTCCAATCTGGAGAAGTAATTGATATTGAACTAATATTTCCCTGATATATCAGGGAACTGATTTATTTCTTTATGTATGTATGTATGTGTGTGTATATACATATACATATACATATATATTATATATACTGTTTGGTCTGATTTGAATGTGAAATTTGTGGATGTATTTTATGAAAATAAGTCAAGCATATTTGCATTTGGATGGAATTGATAACTCTGGTGATATATCAGGAGAACATTGAGATGTTCAGAAATATTGCTTCAAATTCTGATGTATTGATAAAAAAATTTCAGAATTTTTTTCAGAAAACACTTGCACATGACATCCTGAGGACGTCCTCTATCAGTCTAGTGACCCTGGGATGTCAGGGGGTGGCGCTATTGACCGATATGCGATTATTATTAACCTAAATTCCAAAAAAATAGTGTTTTTTTTGTGTGGGAATTCTTTATTGAAGTAGTATCAAGAGGCCACCCTCTATCAGTCAGTTGAAAATAGTGACCCTGGGGTGTCAGGGGGCGGAGCTATTGACCAAAGTTTCTCTCTAATTATTAATAAAAAATCTTTTGAAACTTAAGAGAGGTTT
>JAFBJT010112423.1:2500-10382 GCA_016785325.1 Chascanopsetta lugubris
TTGTTGTTATTATCATTTTCATTATTATTATTATTATTACAAAAACTGAAATATTATGACGACAACAGTAATAATAATACTAATAATAATAATGATTGTTGATATTGTAAATTATTGATATTTATTGTAAATTATTAGCAGTTGACCATCAGCTCGTCGTGGCTCTAACAGGAAATGCTGCCCTTCTGCTGACATTGGTGTCACACCGGGACCCCCCCCCCCCCCCCCCCGCACAGCTGCTGCCATGCAGATAATGAGGTTGTGTAACAGTTAAACTCTTCCCCTGCCTTGTTAACATCGATTAGCTGCCTCCATCTGACGTACGACAGACACACACACGGGGCGCGGGGCTGCCAGTCCGTCAGCTGGCACATCAATCAGAGCCTAATGACATAAACGAGCTCACTAATTAGTTAACGAAGCGCTGGCTCACACACACACACACACACACACACACACACACAGAGGCAGGCTCCTGCTGTCAGCTCAGGGGAGAGAGGAAAGAGTTACTCAACAAAACGACTCTTAATTTGATCTTTAAACTCGTTGTTTTCTAAACAACAACAAAAACCAGCGTCTCCATCAGAGAGACGACATTTCAGGTTTGACCTGATTCACAGTTTTATCTCCAAAAACAAAACAATTACATACAGTCACATTACTTTATAATCACCTAAATGTAATATCTCTCTTCCGTTTCCCCTCAATGAGCCCATTAAAGGTGCAGTGTGTAAGATTCGGTGAAGTCACATGTTGTATTATCACCTCACTCCTCTGAACATGAGGAGAACCTGAGCTCCACTTCAGTTGTTGTTAAAACTCTGAGGATGTTTAGTTCGTCCACTTTTACTGCTGTAACAACATGGCCGCCCCCAGAGAGAGGAGCCGCTCCTCATGTGAATACACATCAATGAGCTCATTTAAGGGGAATGGAAAAAATAAAGCATTTAGGTGATTATAGATTCATGAAAATGTCAGTATGTCATTGTTTTGTAACATTTTGAGAAAATATGACACATTGCACCTTTAATGCAGACTGGCTTTTGTGGTTGTTGTTTGTATTTTTCAAATTTGTACATTTTTTTTTCACCAATTCAAATAATTGTTGGATCGAATCCAAGAAAATAATTCCAAAACGAATGGATCGCAGGTGACATATATCAGTCTTCCACACTGCACCTTTAATAAAGTCACATACTGAGCGTGTCCTCGTGCGCTCCTCTCCCCGTCTCCCCCGTCAGGGCGGCCATCATGGCTCTGTGTCACAGGTGTTCCCTCCCCGCTGCCGGATCCAGGTATGTGCCGTGACCAGAGGGTGTGTTGATGCTCTGTAATGAATGTCAGACGTGACCTTTGACCTTTGAGCTTCGAGCTTCGATTGAGGCTCCGCTCGTTATTTTTAATGAACGGACGTTTGGGGGTAAACACTGTATTTGTTGTAATCAGCCTGGTTCTGCTGTGTTTTCCACTGAGGGACGTTTACGGTGACCTTTAAGAGCTGACGTCAGCCGCTGGAGTCTGCTGTACCTGTGTGTGTGTGTGTGTGCGTGTGTGTGTGTGTGCGTGTGTGTGTGTGTGTGTGTGCGCGTGTGTGTGTGTGTGTGTGTCAGCCAGGATTCTCTTTAATGAGGGTGAACTGGAAGTGTTGTGCTTGGTCTTCATTCAGCCTGCTGGGAAGGTTGCGGGCATACACGCGCGCGTGTGTGTGTGTGTGTGTGCGTGTGTGTGCGTGTGTGTGTGTGTGTGTGTGCGTGTGTGTGCGTGTGTGTGTGTGTGTGTGCGTGTGTGTGTGTGTGTGTGTGTGTGTGTTAAAATTGGGAAGTTCCCTGTACCAAACCCGGCCTGTCCGCGGCCCAGACCGAGTATGAACTTCACTGTTTTGTACATGAAGCTAGAAAGAATGCGCCAAAATATGCTTTTATTTTGAAATACTTCAGTTTCCTGTGTGTGTAATTCTGTCATGCTTGATTTTTACATGCGAGGAAGCACAGCTGTGGCCGGTCGCCTCCGTTCACAGCCCCCCCCCCTCGCTTTCTTAACCTTCAAAATAAAAGTCCCACTGTAGAAATCTGTAGATCTGTAGAAATATTTGTATTCTTCTGTATTTCTGATCTTACGAAAACCTGTATTTATTCAAATGAACGTTTTATCTACAGAACAAAAGTCTCACTTTCAAATATTATGATTTTTTGTTTAAGTGCTGAATTATTTCCCTGACACAGGTTTGATAATGACTGATTATAAAGTGTTGTTGTTTTCACTTCCATGTGTTTGGAGTCATGGCGATAAATCGATGAAACATCAATCAGGAAATAACTCATATGATGTTTTCAATAAATTCATGGATTCATTCAACAGGTCTCGAACCCTGGTAACAATCTGAGGTTCTTATCTGTGTGTGTGTGTGTGTGTGTGTGTGTGTGTGTGTGTGTGTGTGTGTGTGTGTGTGTGTGTGTGTGTGTGTGTGTGTGTGTGTGTGTGTGTGTTACCCCCCGGGGGGGGGGGGGGGGGCGGACAGAATTATGGGGGGGCAGGTGCCGCAGACAACATGACACCCTATGGAGTGACACGGTGAGAGAGTGAGAGAGAAGGTGTGTGAAGTGATGGGGGAAAGTGTGGATGAGGAAGAGGTTGAAGACCTGAAGACATGAAGTGGCCAAAAGTATGTGGACACTCGCTATGATGTCATCCGTGTCATCCACACTGGAATGAAACATGGTCCAGTCCAAACTGTGGAGAACTGGCAGGATGGTGTGTCCACATACTTTTGGCCACATGGCATCAAAGCAAAATGAGGGAGGGCGAGAGAGAGAGAGAGAGAGAGAGAGAGCTAGTCAGCTAATAGGGACACAGTTTTCACTGTTGGAATCAGGGACAGCTGGCCTGTGTGTTTGTGTGTGTGTGTGTGTGTGTGTGTGTGTGTGTGTGTGTGTGTGTGTGTTGGCGCGGCTGTGTTGCGTAACACCCTCCTGGATCCCCTGTGGCTCAGGGGTTAAAGTGGTCGTCCCGCTCTCTGTCTCTGGTTCAGCTCCGTCAAACCGAGCTTTGATCTCACATTTGATCGTGTTTACGTCGCCAAAACAAAAAGTAAACAACAACAACAACAACAACAACAACAACGTTAGAGACATGGAAGACTGAACTCGACCCAGAGTAACACGTCACGTGAAGAGTGTTTCCCATGATGCTTTGCTGCCGTGGAGAGAACAGCCACTGCATCTTCTCTGCTCCACTTAAGATCCCATTCTACTCTATAGAGGTGTGCGTGCATGTGTGTGTGTGCGTGTGCGTGCATGTGTGTGTGTGTACGTGCGCGCGCGCGCGTGTGTGTGTACGTGCGCGTGTGTGTGTTCATTATTTTATGAGTAGGCTTGCAGGCATGCAAAGTTGTGCGTGTGTGGCCATGCATTTTAAATGCTGGCATGCTTTCTTTTGTGTGTCCATGCGTGTGTGCGTGCGTGTGTGTGTGTGTGTGCGTGTGCGCGTGCGTGTGTGTGTGTGTGTGTGTGTGTATGCTCCACATGTGTACACTTGCAGGCATCGTGGCGCGCTGGCACGCAGGTATGTGTACGTGCATGTAGGTGAATGTGAGTACGAGTGTTTGCTTGTGCTGGAGGTCGTGCGACGTATTTGTGCTGGTTGAACGGGTCGAGAGAGGAAAGTGCAGTCAGGCGCCACCTGCAGGTCATCGGTTGAACTGCAGCTGCGACTGTCGGGGACAGTTCGCTTTGGCAAATGTATGAACTCTCCGATCTTTGTTATGGATTGAATAATTGATGACAATGCCGATGATGATCATAGAATTAGAGCTAACGATTGTGTTGGCAATCGATTGATCTGTCGATTAATTTCTTCGATTCGATGAAACGATTATTTGAAGAGGCGGAAAAAATAGTACAAATGTGAAAAGACGTGTCTGAAAATGAGGAACTGATCATCCGAGTCGATGAATGGATGAGTCGCTTCAGCTCTAAATAGAATTCATGAATAAGAATAAATCTATAAATGAATATTGAAGAATCTGAAGAGAGCGTTGGACAGAGGGAAGGAGAAGAAACGAGAGGGAAGGAAATGAGGAAAGGAAAAGCAGCGAGGAAACAAAAGAGGAAGCAGGAGACAAAGAGAAGACAGGAAGTCACACAGAGACAGAGGATGGTGCGACGCCCCCGCTCATATTTAACCTTTAAATATTCATACGGTAAAGATGGAACACAGGAAATGAATGTTCCCCCATTAACACAGAAGAGTGAGTCCAAGGGGCGGCAGCCTTTCTCATTGGAGTCTCCACGGCAACGGGAGGCTGCGTCTCCTCATCCTCACCTTCGTCGTGGCCTTTGACCCTTGACCTTTTCAAACTGTAGTTTCCCCCTCGCTGTGTTTCAGCTCGGCCTGTTGATGGCGCCATTTTCACTGTCAGGGGTGTCAGACACACGTGACACGTGAACTTTCCACAGAGATGAAGTGAACTCGACCACGTCCTTTAAAAAAGACAAAAATAAATGACGTCACATGGTTAACGCAACTTCAGGCTCCAGATCCATTTCACACACACACACACACACACACACACACCCAGGGTGAGCGATCCTAGCAAGGCGGATTATATATTTTCTGTCTGAGAGGAATCTAGATATGATCAAGTATTTATGTAAGCTGCACTCGCACTGCTCCGATACAGAGCCCTGTTTCATAACCTCCACTTCTGTGTGTGTGTGTGTGCATGTGTGTGTGTGTGTGTGTGTGTGGATATTAATGAGTCACGGCTGCTTCCACATAACAAAATAACATGGACATGAAGAACCTGAGTGAGGAGGCTGCAGTACTCATGCCGGGTCAATAGGGAGCATTGTAACGTTTCCAGCACTTCCTGTATCTTTATTAAAAATAACACACGCAGTGAAAAAGGTACATCTGTTGGTTCAGATCATTCATATTCAAGATAAAACATGGTAAATTAATGTAAACTTGATATTTTACAAATACATGCGCTTCATATTAAAGGTGCAGTGTGTGAGATGTGCTGACCTCTAGAGGTGAAGTGTCGTATCATCAGCTCACTCTTCAACATGAGGAACCTGTGCTTCTTCAGTTGTTGTTCAAACTTCTACAGATGTTTAGTTCGTCCACTTTTACTGCTGTAAAAACATGGCCGCCCCCGTAGAGAGGAGCCACTCCTCATGTCAATAAACATTAAAGGCTCATTGAAGGGGAATTTAAAAGCAAGTCATACATTTAATTGATTATACATTTATGAAAATATCAATATATAATTATTTTGTGATCCTACAGTAAGAATGGACACAAACAGAAAATCTGTCACACTGCACCTTTAATTTAGGTCAATAAATGTAACATGAATAAAATAATAATCTGCTGCGCTTTTATTCTGTAAAGTGGAAACATCAAAGTAAACACAGACGACTGATTTGAATCAGAACTTTTACTGTGTACAGTATTATCATGAGTCGTCATGCAGGACATGTACGTACTTCACCACTGTGTGTGTGTGTGTGTGTGTGTGTGTGTGTGTGAGAGAGAGAGAGAGAGTGCGGCCATACATTATACATGTGTGTGTATATCCGAGTTTAACCAGGCACACGCTGCAGCATAGTGATGAGGCCTACACACACACACACACACACACACACACACACACAATGTGTATCAGTGTAAATACTTTACACAGTAAAGTTCAGAATAACATATTAAAGTATTATATTATTATAATACTATAATATACATTTTCAAAGTGAGCCAAATGAAGATATGGATTCAAGTTGTTTTGTAAAAGTGGAATATAAAGATATGATGTAAAAGTAATCATAAAAGTAAAGTGTGTGTACATGTGTACAAATACACAGTAGAAACCTCTGTACTGTATGTACACATACAAACTGTGTCATGTGTAGTAGATCCCAGTACATGTGTTTATCTAAGGTTTCCTTCGTCACTGTGTGTATATGTACAGTGTGTGTGTGTGTGTGTGTGTGTGTGTCCCTGCAGAAGTGCCGTGTGTGTCGGCCTGGCTCCTCCCCCTCCCCCCCGGCCGGGGCCCTTCTGTCTATTTCTGGCTCTGCGTCACGCCTGGGCTTTACTCCTGTGGCAGGAGGAGTGTTTCTCTAGGGCTCCCACTCTGCTACACACACACACACACACACACACACACACACACACACACACACACACACATGCCTGTCTGCCTGGTGAAGCAGTGAGCACAGTCAGATGTAAACACAGTGGAGGACGGAGGAGCAGCGGACGCGTGGATGAATGGACACGCTGGACAACATGGGAGTTTAAACTGGAGTGTGTGTGTGTGTGTGTGTGTGTGTGTGAGTGAGAGAGAGAGAGAGAGTGAGTGTGGTAAACAGTGTGTGAAAGTGTGTGTGTGAGTGTGTCAGCTGGTCGCTGTGTCTGTTACCGTGGAAATGGAAGAAGGGAAAACGGAGGAATGGTTTTGCTGACAGAGAGAGAGAGAGAGAGACGGAGAGAGAGGGAGGGAGGGAGAGAGAGAGAGAGAGACGGAGAGAGAGGGAGGGAGGGAGAGAGAGAGAGAGAGAGAGAGAGAGAGACGGAGAGGGAGGGAGGGAGAGAGAGAGAGAGAGAGAGACCTGGACAGGTTGGTTCACTATCTATCTATACATCTATCTGTCTATTTAGATCGATGTTCCTTCATTTCTTTTTAAACTTTGCTATTGTGTGCTTTCACTTTTGATTGTGTGTGTGTGTGTGTGTGTGTGTGTGTGTGTGTGTGTGTGTGTGTGTCCTCGTCCCCCCTGTTGTTGTGGTGATACAGCAGCCTTGTGTGACAGTGTGTCTGTCCATTCTATCGACCATAGATCTATCACATTCACCTTAAACCCTGTCTGAGGACACTGTTGTTAATGGACACACACACACACACACACACACACACACACACACACACACACAGAATGACCTCATGAGCGATTTGTTTAAAAAAATGCTTCCCATTTTCTTCCCTCACTTCTTCCCTCTTTGTCTCTCTTGACCTTTGACCTTTATTTTGAAATCTTTTTTCTTGTCTTCCTGTCTCTTCCTGTCTCTTCCTGTCTCTTGTATCGTCTCCTTTTCTTTCTCGTCCCTCGTTGTTGTTCATCACATTTATTCCAAACACCTTCAGTCCTGTCGTGTTTGTTTACTTGTAAACGTCGTGTTATGATTCAACTCAAACGTTGTTGTTGTGAAGTTTGGAGACAAACAGAGAACGAGAAGGTGGAAAATAAGTGTGTGTGTGTGCGTGTGTGTGTATGTGTGTGTGCGTGCGTGTGCGTGTGTGTGTGTGTGTGCGTGCGTGTGTGCGTGTGCGTGTGTGTGTGCGTGCGTGCGCGTGTGTGTGTGCGTGCGTGTGTGCGTGCGTGCGCGTGTGTGTGTGCGTGCGTGTGCGTGTGTGCGCGGGTGTGTGTGTGTGCGTGTGTGTGTGTGCGTGCGTGTGTGTGCGTGTGTGTGTGTGTGCGTGTGTGTGTGTGCGTGCGTGTGTGTGCGTGTGTGTGTGTGTGCGTGTGTGTGTCATCCTCTGGAAAACAGTAAATGGTGTCGATGGCAATGACAAATAAAGTAACAGACAGAAAGACATGAGACAGAGAGACAGACAGACAGAGAGACAGACAGAGAGAGAGACAGACAGAGAGACAGACAGGCAGTCAGACAAACAGTCAGACAGACAGACAGACAGACAGACAGACAGACAGACAGACAGAGAGACAGACAGACAGAGAGACAGACAGAGAGACAGACAGACAGTCAGACAAACAGTCAGACAGACAGACAGACAGACAGACAGTCAGGACAAACAGACAGACAGAAAGACAGACAGCGGAAGAGCGAGGCAGACAGACAGACGGAAAGACAGGCGGAGAGC
>JAFBJT010112423.1:10770-43270 GCA_016785325.1 Chascanopsetta lugubris
TTACTTAATTATTCTGATACACTAATGTACATTATATACTGACTTTTTCAACTGCAAAATTAAAGTCACAAAATAAAAACAATGTCAAGGTCAACAATAACCACATTCACACTGATGAGTCATTGTGTAACTACCTTGTTTAAAGCATCCCTGTGTCATATATTGTGTTTAAACAATAAAATTAGATTCATCATTATATCACTTAAATGATATGCAAATATACAGTTTAGAAATATACTCATTTTAATGTATGCATGCATTACTATATATAGCAACCAAATACAATAAACCCCATACATATTACCCTACCACCTACTCCCTCCCACACATACCCCCACATACCCATAGCCCCCCATCTCCAACCCCCCCCCCCACCCCCACCCACCCCCCCACACACACACACACACACACACACACACACACCAACATTACTAAGTACAATTGGAATAGAAATGGTTGAAGGGGGAAATAAATAAATAAAAAGTTTTTTATGTATTCATGTTTTCATGTTATTGGTTTTATTGTCATATTGCAGCTTTAACATTCACGATTCCCGTGAATCCGTTTGTGTGAGACACAACCGTGTTTGAAACCCGATAAAAAAGGAACTTTGTCAACAGATTCAAGAATTTTATTTATTCATCTGTTCAAACTCCTCCAATACAGCTAAAGAGTACACCATTTCCCCTCAGTAAAGGCTGAAAGTCTCCATATCCAGGATCCAGCTTAGATATGAGGGGACAAGGCAACACATCACACCGAAAGTGGCACCTATGATTAATTTAACACCGTATTTTCTTCTCCCTCGTTCCCTTTCCTGTTTCCTCCCCTCTACATTCTCATTTTCCACACACGGCCCCGGCCTCTCTTTCTATGGCACACCTGGCTGCCGCCGCCGCCGCCTCCTCCTCCACCAGTGGATGTGTTTGATCTATCACCAGACCACGCTGCCTCCTCCCTCCTCTGCGCTGCCCCGGCAGGTCAGAGCTCCCTCACCCCTTGTGGCAGCTACAATATACTATGTCTTTGTGCTGATGCTGCCTGCTACCACTGCCATTTTTCCTCACATGCTCTTTGCAAGTAAACAAATTCATCATTGCCGGTGAGCCCCGCCCACTTTCTCCATAATGACATCTACATCCCCGGGTTACGCTCACCGCATATTAAACTCCGCCTTAATGAGTGATACAATTCGGTGGGAAATTAACATGACATAAAGTCCATTAATTGCATGCCTGGTTTTATTAATTGGGAGGCATTGCAACCTGGTGACATCAGTGGAATGCGTTAAGTCTTTCAGAAAAGGTTGAGTTCACGTGAAGTGTTCTATTTCAATGCATGGAGTTAATGGGAAAGGCAGTCATGTAATGGGGGAAACATGAGAGAGAGCACAGACATGTTGGTGCAGCCACACTTGTCAAGACCGCGCACCAGAGGCGCCCACTATTTTTTGCTCTGTGCGCTACTTTTTAATAACCAAGTCACGGTGATCTACTGGGTCGGCAGCCATTTGTTGACGGGGGAGGGAGTAGAAGTAATGTATTACTTCCTGGCGTGCGCTGTCTTACTCAGTGTGTGTGTGTGTCTTTCTCGCCCGTGGTGACGTGTGATGGGCGCCGGTTAACACCGGGTGCCGGCATTTGTTGACGGTGGTGGTGGGGGGGGGAAATCACTGTTTGCGATCGACCGGCACTGCCCTCCGTCAATTGTGAACGGTGTGATGGGAACCCCTGCTGTACATCGACTTCCATTCATTTTCGCCAAACACCTTCCTTAACCCTGAACAAGTCACCAAATCTTAAGTGAACCACAATTAACATGCAACCCCGACTATGACCAGGATTTCAGAAAAGGTCCTGACCAAGAAGCGGAGTATGCTACATGTGCCGACAGCAGGATTCTTGCAACATCAACGACACAACACAAAATAACTCCCCCCAAACAACTGAAAATGTCCCATGTACAAGGTCTTTTTGGATGTCAGCACTCCCCCTCCCTGAAATCACTCTGTGTGTGTGTGTGTGTGTCAGCATGTGTCCCCTCTGCTGCTGCTGCTGCAGCTACTGTGGCCTTTTTAAAGAGGGGGAGTAATCAGACAACAGCCCTCAGCTGTGCTGATTACACCCTTGTCACAGCTGGAGGTGATCCTGTTGCTGCCACCACACACACACACACACACACACTCACAACCATGCAGTCAATTAACTGATTTTTTTTATATATACACATTCAGGGGAAGAAAAAAACAAAACAAAACAACTATATAATACTAAAAAACACTTTCAGCAGCATACAACATTTTAAATGAAAACATCTTGTATTATGTACATGTTTAATTTGTGATTCACACATTTCTCGGTTTTACCAAAGTCAATGCGAGTGTTTAGTAGGCGGACTTTATATATATATTTTGTATTATATAATAATCCTAGAACAGACCGGCATTTGCCAAAATACTCATAAGGGACATTTATTAAACACCTAAATTCTTCCAGATTCCAGAGCTTCCTGACTTTGTAGAGACATCACATAAATCCCTTCTTTTTGGATTTCCTCCACGATGTAAACATATGTTTGACCGCTGTTTGGCTGCTGGTGTCAGACCATATGGTTCCTGCATGTCAAGGTCACGCACTACATCCGCTGGTCATCTTTGAGCCGCTTCCTCGGGATGCTAATGATGCTTTTTTGTTTGTTTTTTAAGTGTGAGGGCTGTCGGACATTTCTTTTTCCTCTTATGTTTTTGATGCTCACTCAGAGGAGAGAGGAGGGGTGGAAGTAAATGCATTGACCATTTGTCTGGGTGCTCAAAATGACCAACGGAGTGACCATGGCACTTGTGCAAACAATGACTCTGACTCAGTAGCGAAACAGTGGAAGAACAGTGACATTTACTTTTATTTTGAGTCTGACGGAAGAGATGGACATATCGCATCCAAATATGTTTTGTCACTAAAGCTTAAGCAGAACTCTTCCGTTTTTGGAAATTGGCGTTGAATCTCTGGGTGGCAATATTGTTCCATGCAGGATATTTTACCGTATTCATTCAACAATCTGATGCAGTCAGCAAAGTTTACCCATAAAACATCTTGAAAAATGTTTTATAGTCCTAGTCATTGGAGCCACTTGAAAACTCTAATAGCATTAAGAATTTCTATGCTCGAAGAGAGATCCAGTGCCAGTTTCTTTGGTTGTTGTGGCAGAAAAGACAGTTTCGTAGCACAGGTTAGCTTGGTTCTTCTATACGTATATATGTATATGATCATAGGAGTGCTTCCCCACATAATGGCTATGCAATTTGATGCTGAAGTGGGAACACTGTAAGTGCCCTATATTACCCATGCTACCACCAGCGAGGTAGTTTTCATGCCAGGACCTTGTGGTGTTAGTCATGTGTTTGTCATTACGAATGTTCCCATATGTGAGCCAGCGATAAGGTATAAATATATATTTATGTTCACGGAAGGTAGAGAGCTGATGTGCTGCGGCTAAATTCCTCCAAACGCCACACACGTGGTGAATCATGTCTCTCGTCGTGGTGGAGTTTTGACTTCAACCCAATGACTGATGTCATGTGTTCTATATTCTAACAACCTGTGGGAGACGTCAGTTATTAATACTCCAAATGCTCTTTAATTTGCATTACATGTGCACATACACACCTCTTATATAGCTCAGGCAATCGTCTCCAGGTCCTCGCACGCTTCCATCGATTTCCATGAAGCTGACATAGATTACAGGAATACATTCACACGGTGAAATGTGCTACTGATCAAAAGAGAGATTCCAGGCTTGATGAATTTAATAATGCTTTCACGAGGAGTACGAACTCCACTCAGTGACACTCTAGTTGAATTTGTGATTCACTTTCGAAATCAGTCAGAATGACGAATGGATTGGACGTGGACGTGTTCGGACCTTTGACACATTGAAATCAGAACTTATATTCTGCAATATTATATCATATCGCATGAACTTTACTTATACTCTCATTGACTTTCTTGGCTCGTTGTCCAGAACAAATAAATACCATAATTTCAAACGTATAATAATGCCAATTTTAAATGGAAGGTCTGCATGGACCAGACGTGTTTCCTGTTGGACACCACCCAGTTGTATACAATTCCAAGAGGAGGTGTTAGGACTTGATGCGATCACCGAGTGTGGTGGAGAAATGGTGTCGCAAGTGTCGTTGACATTTTCCCTCCCTGCACTGAAGCATGGAGGCATCAAATGAGCTCTGTTAAATGATGCACGTCAATTCCAGCCTCCGGTTATTAACCCACTGTAAATATTTACACGAGGAATCGCGCTGTAAGTAAACAAAGGAGGGGACTCCGAGACGGCGAAGCGATTTTCGGCACAAGAACCGGCTTGCATATGCAGAGCGATGCGAGTGCCATGAAGGAGCAGTAAAATAAATATGACTGATACTGCCAATATATTTTTCATATGGATTCACGTCGTGTCTCTGTTGTGTGTGACGGATGCCTGCTCTTGGGCCCCGGAGTCATCACCTATTTTCTTTGCCATGAGATTGTCGTGTGTTTTCGAGAGCGCTGCAGTTTGACGATAGCTGGCTCTTTGTTTCCTCTTTGACCTTAAAGATATAAAGGATAATGAGACCATGTTTTAATAATGTCACTCATGTTTATATTGTTGTCAGGGATTCGACTGAAGCTCGGTTGTTAAGAATATTGTGACTGAACGAGACAGGATGACGGCTTTAAAGTGGAAGGCACAAGTACAAACAAATCTAAAGTATTTCCTGAAATACATTTAAAAAATGACAAAAAGGGGAAATATAGTGACGATCGCCTGATTAAAGGCATGATTGAACACGGGTGAAGCACATGAGGACACGTATGGGTAATCACGAGATGGGGGAGGAGCAAGACATTTCAAAGTCAAATAGGAGACTGAGAAAACACATATTCGAACACACGGAAAAACGAAGTTGAAAAATCTTGAGCCCATTACAGACTCAGTATGTTAGAGACTCTGCCCCCCGCTGACCCCCCCGCCCCTGCACATCACCTCATACCCGTCATCCCCCCACCACTCCTCCTGGTCACACACATACACTACGTAAACCTGATGAGTAGCATTTGCATGATCCTTCTTGTAGCTAGTCAATCAAATTATTCTATAGGGTCATTTGGGAAATGAAATCAAACACCAAGAACATGTTGAATAGAGGACACGTCGTGTTGAGCTCATATCAATAACGTATACAGAGATAAAGAGTTGTTATTGTCACCGTACAAGCATACACTGAAATTCAATACATCAAGATACAAAACTGCTATACTTATGAGATCCACATCTAATGTAATTGTGTTTAAATGACATTTGTGAGAATATTGTATTATTGCAGCAGGTGTGCTCATAAATATACTTCACTCATACAATAATCAGCTCCCATAGACAGGAAGGCAGCGACTATTAGCTTAAAGAAATGTAACATAATAACAGCAAAGACAGCATATGGAGAAAATGGTGATGCTGCTCCACGTTGTATGAGGGCTGCCCATAAAGTACCTTTTCCTCAGACTTTGTTTACACAGGCATAAAAGGTCGATAGTAGAACCATACATTCATTTAAAAAAAAAGTGTACCGGTACATTAAACGGTCACAGACCCACGTTAATAGCATGAGTTTTATGGAGCCGCCTGGAGCACGGATGCTCCAAGAGAGTCAAGTCACCACTGTCTTGGTTGAGGCCAGTGGGCAAAAAGTCTAAAAAGTCTAATGGCTGCCGGCACTCACACCCAGCAGCCTGAAGCGCTGTGTGCAGCAGCCGGGGGAAGGAGGTGCTTTGTAGCTGGATCAGCACACACTGCAGGGGGTGGCAGGTTTGTTATACACTGTGAAACAAGTGGTTTTAGATTCAGCAGTGATGACACACACACACACACACACACACACACACACACACACACACACACTCCCCCTCTGTGTGCCTCTTGGCAGACTTTAAATAACACAGTGGAAAAAGCCCTGGCATATCTGACATCAACATATTGTTCTGACCGAGCGCGGGGCAGGGGTCTCACTGCGGAAGTGCCACATGATTTGGAAATGGCTCTCCTCGCTAGGTGAGGTTTTCTTTAAGGTAAAACGTGTGCAGCGACTTCCTCTTGCTTCAGCTCTGGTTCTTTTACCCCTGCAGTTAGAATACATGCTGCGTTCTGGTACTTGGAAACCATGGCCGTGTCTGAGCAACATACTGGTGCTCAGCGGGTCAAAGGACAGACTTAAATTTTCTTATTGTAAGATAAGAGAAATAATTGTTCTCTCTGTCGTCACAAAGCAACTCATTAGCAACATCTGCATGGTTTGAGTCTGATAAATAACATCTGTCGTTGTCATAAATGTCTATTGTACAAAAGGGCACATTATTATTATTGTATATCTGAATTAAAAAAATAAGCACAATACAAGAAATAATACACGAGATCACTTGCAAAATATGTGTTTCATTTTAAAGACTACTTAGTGACAGGAAAATTATTTTAACCAATTGAAGTGAATTTTTTTTAATATCTTTGTCAATGTACTATTTACACATACTTGACATACTTTAACACGTACTTGACACATCCATACTCACATACATACAAATCTAATTTGCTCATGGTTCAACAGACTTTAATGAAAAGAAATTGCTGAAATTGTCAAAATATTGGAGAAAATAATAAATCAAACCTTGATTATTCTAATTCTATACAGATCATCTTTAGTTCAGTCCTAACAATTAATTTCAATACAAACAAGTATAAAGAATGAATGCTACACATTTTCAGATTGCAATAATGGTATAAAAGAAAAGAAAAAAAACAGTAAACCCAGCATTTAACATTATCTTCATACTGTAGATGTTGCGGTAAACATAGTTTTATAGATAGTTACAATACTTTGTATACTTAGTTACCTTGTTATGTCAAGTATGTGAGAAGTAACCTTGTAATGTGATTCTAAAATAGCAAATGGGTATTTTGGGTGTTTTGTTCTCATTGATCGGATTACATTGTTTCAATCAATCTTTAAAGTCTGACCTCCACACACTTGTCCATTGGAGTTAACTGGTGCCATCAATACTTAAAAAACAAAGGATATGAAATATGATCTCAAAGAAGTATAAACAGATAAAAGTCAAACATGCACATATTGACAATGAAAAGGAAAAAGAAGTCCAATGGTCGAGGATAATTCTGAATGTGTGGAGATGAGCAGTGATTTGGGAGAAACAGAGCTGGAGTGAAAAATGGCACATGTAAGATTATCATCTAACTGATCATCACAGGAACATTAGAGATGATAAACAGCGACAGTTTCTGGGCAAAAACCGCACAACATTAAGATTTTTTGGAATTCGCTTTGACAAACTTCCCTCCAACATGGTGCAGCAGCAGATCATGAGCAAACCAAATTATCTCGTCATTCACTGCTGCTCCACTGAGGCCTGAACACATCCTGCATGGGTGCAGCAGCAGACAAGTCCCAGCTCTACCACAGTCAGTATGTGTAATGCTCTGAAATCCACATCCTCCCCTGCACATTGTATATCAGGTATGTATCATACAGTGTGTGCAGGTTGATCTTGTCTTTTTACTTTGGCATTAATCCATTCTATTTATTACTTTTGAGTCGTGACCCACTGGTTGAGAATGGCTTATATATCGCGGACCAGTTTTCAATGGGTTGTGGGCTTTTGGAAAAAAAAAAAATCATGTGCTTTCATTTTGAAAAGGCCTTTTTAATGCATCAGAGTGCCGTCTATTCATGCTCCTTGACAGTAGATGGCAATTTGGGCCACAGCTTGTAATTAAGAGGTGATGGTTGGTCCCAAAGCCAGACCAGATGAGAACCAGTGGACTATATCATATCATTTTGCAGGTCTTTCATTATCATTAAGTTTAATAGGAATTTTTTTTAAATGTCTTCACTTTTCACTTCCATGCATGCTTCCTTTTAGGCATCTAACACCTATAAAAATACAGTGTGTAAAATATTGCGACTTCTCCACACCTCACCCTTCCTCACTAATCATGTGTGCGAAGCCAACATGGCAGCTGCTGTAGACACCTATCTGAAGACATCATTGGTCTCATCAAGCCCCTGGTCCGCAATTTCTTTGCAAGTTCCACACCAACTTTTCACCTATTCAGAAACAGTGTGACTGTGTGGTTGTGACACCACACAGAGATGGTTCAAACAGGCTCACAGGTTCAGATTAATATCTGAGAGATTTTAAATTCAAACCCAGCTTCATATCTGGTTGCCGAGCAGATTTCCAGACATGCTCATATAGACCCCTTATTCTTCACATGCAAAGATAAATGTCCCGCCGTCCTTTAAGTGATCCTATTAACACCGTTTCAAATGAATGGGCTGTAACGGCACTTAATAAATGAATGTGAATGTGTCGTATAATATATTATCTTTCTGGAAACTGAAACCACACACATTTCTAATTACCCCCGTCATTGTCATTTATTCTAACAGGGAGCCAATTAAAACATGTAATTGTGCAAGTAGCTTCTCATAAAAAGCAGTGCAATTGCATTCCTCTGTGGAGTGTTCAAGAGACTTCCTCACATTAGCAGTAATTATACCTTTGCATTTGGATCACTGTGGGATACAGATATTCTCTTAGAATTTCCAACATCGAACAATGGATTATAATTTAGTCACAGGTGTGTGTGTGTGTGTGTGTGTGTGTTGAGAATCGATATGCTTTCCATGTCAATTTGACTGCAGACAATATTGCATTCATTATTAGTATTAGTTATTGCATGGAATTCAGGACGGATGACAATTGGATTATTCAAATATAAGGTTTCCGTATTTAGATTGCAGAAGTGATGAGGTCATCTGATGCAACATGTATGTAAGGGAATCCACCACAATTATATAACATATACTGCGACCCTGACTAATATAATTGTGTAGCTAAACAATATTGGTCCGAAAAAATAATGAAATTGTATATTTACCGATGAACATCTTTCAAATAACTTCGCCGATGTGTTGATGGCTGGCTTCATTTTCCCACTATCCCTGAGCCCCAGGTGCTCTTCGCCTGCAGCCTTGCACACTCAGCTGAATTCCCTCACGCTACTCAGAGACAAAACCAACAGTGTCCTGAAAACCAGGGTTGGACTCGGCGTCTCCTCCTCCTCCTCCAGGAAGTAATTTGGAGCAGGGAAGAGGACGAGTGGGGCGACCGATGGGAGGGGAACAAGGGGAAGTCGAGACAACTTGGCATATATTTTTTTTTTTTTTTTGGACTCCATCATTAAGCCTGTGCATCAGTTATTTATGTCCCTGTTGGAACTGTAGTGAGAGTAGAGGTCTGGAGCCGAGCATGTGCTCACCACTGAAACCTCTAGTTAAGCACACACATTCTTTTCACTGTTGCTGCTCTTACGATGTAAAGGTGTAGGAAGCTGAATGTGGAGCTAGAGACACGTGATTGGCTGGGAGGTGGCCATGACAACACCACTGTCGAGTCAATTCATAAATTAAAAAGTGACAGTGTGACGAATGCTGCTATGAGATGAATGAGGACAAGGACTTTTTGAAATGTGGTTAGGATTAGGGGGTTAGGGTTAGGGTAACAGGATTAGGGGAATAGGGGAATAATAATATACAGAAATGTATATGCACACATCATTTCATAATTCATACATTGGGCATTTTAAATTCAATTAAAGATAATATCTCTAACATTTATTCAACCTCTACAAAGTTAGCAATGCTCAGTTTCTGTATTGTATTAAACATATAACTTTACACAATACAGATTGCATAAGCGACACCTCTGATTGCACACATGGATATCTTGTAGTATAGGTGATGGCTGATGGAATATCATGTAATATAGTTTAGGGGTCGTGCTGCTTTTAGCCATAAAATGTCAAGCTAATATTCCTAAATAATAAAAAGGACAATCATGCTCTTCATACGCTTTTTAACCTTATTGTGTTTTCTTCTCTGCTGAACCTCCTTCACAAAGTCATTCATTTTAATGTCCTCAGTATTATGGGATGCTTGAAAAACCTGAACATGGAGACTTGAGGAACAGTGGCTAGTGCCCTAACCGAAAAGAAAATGTCCTTGCGTAAGTGTGTACGCTAAAGGTAAGGAACACTGACGGCCATTAAGTGCAGGGGAAAACACAAAACATAAA
This sequence comes from Chascanopsetta lugubris, assembly GCA_016785325.1. Classification (NCBI taxonomy): domain Eukaryota; kingdom Metazoa; phylum Chordata; class Actinopteri; order Pleuronectiformes; family Bothidae; genus Chascanopsetta; species Chascanopsetta lugubris. Next base: position 20,967 of record JAFBJT010112423.1, read on the forward strand.
AAAAGTCCAGCCAACTCTTTCAGAAAATAATGGAGCTATCAGCTGTAATGACATGGCCTCTGCAGTGGGAGACTCTGGGAATATTCAATCTGAAGGCTATAAAAGAGCATTGTCAAGCCTGTTAACAGCCGACCCCTAAAAGCAATGTCTGGTTACATGTTAGGACGTAAGAGGCAGAAGCACTTCCTCCGCGCACTCCCATCTACCCCAAGGAGATTGAGTGTGAAGATAATGCACCGAGAAAGATGTCATAGTCACAGCTTAGGCCTGCGCTCCCATACCAATGTAGTCATACTCTGGAGGCATCAACAAGGTGTAGGGACAAGAAAGTGATAAATCTAATACACGCTGACTGAAAGCTCACAGAGTCACATGCTGTTAGGGGCTCTTTTTTTTCAGTCCTCTTAAAAAAAAAAAAATTTACAAAAATAACGAAACATGGGTTGAGTAAGTGCACACGCTCCCTTACTCTCAAGCAGAGACAGAGTTTCACGTATCATCCATTCCACCCTGAAAAGGAAAGAAAGAACGAGGCTCGACGTCGATGATCGCACATGTCATTAAAATTGCACCGGAGGGCGCCGTGTCTGCGGCCTCACCTCGGCGACCTTCGCGCCACTGAAGAGAGCACAGATGTCATAAGTATGGATTGTAATATATTTTTGACAGGGTTATTTCACATGGTCACATGGGAAATGGAGATGTCAGCACACCGTTGTCAGAGCTATAATGTAAACAGATATTTTACATGCCTGTCAGAGGCCCCGGCGCCTGACGTCAGGAGGCCGCCGCCTCGGGATCACATCACTGAGATTAGATTTATAACACAATGCACGAGTGCTCCACAACAAAAGAAAATACTATTACGACAATATATAACAGTCAACAGAGACGGGATCTAGGTTGACGTGAGGACAAAATCCTGCGACATAAATTACATGAGCTCTGTTTTTAAGCGAGCATTGGCTGGTGTATGGCTCAGTGTCCGTGCGCGGTGATTGTGTCTTCACATTCGCACTCAGCGCTGTGGACTGTGAGGGTGACAGTAATGAATGACTTGCTCTTTATGGACAGCAGGGACACCAGATAAGTGATGGTTGTGCTTACATATTATTCTCAGTAAAGATGTGCACTTTCACTTCACTGTGGCACCAACAGTCTCCTGCTGATTAACAACGGCCATAGGTGACATCTAACACCTCACTGATTGGAGCTGGAGATAATTATTAGATGGATGCTTTCGTGTTGGAACGACCAATTGTTTTTCTCCTCTTTTTCCTATTTGTAAGGTTTGCACGCTTTTAAAGAAACAGTATGAGGGATATTGTGAAATCAATGGTCCTGCCCTAATGGAACAAGAATATACATATAAATCCTAATGTAATTTATTAGAAAATACATTTTACTATATTGAAATACATGCACACACACACACACACACATGCACACACACTCATATATATACATATATATATATAAATAATGACCTCATACATATTCATGTAACTTCATACGTATTCATACATATGGATAGCAGTTAATCATATTATGTATATTCTTATATATTTTACAATTTATTGGAAGCAGTAATAATTATCATATTTTCAATATATGGAGGATATAAGTCTACATTAAAATTTCAATACATATGATGAAATAACACAAATTTCGATTATACAACCAAATTAATTTATTTCATACTGTAACACTCAGTTATGACTATATACTACTATGAATAAAATTTGAAAAAGCTCCATTTCATAATTTGATGTACATATAGGTTCTGCATCTGCATAAGCACATAACTCTGCATGGAAAATGATTTCACCTCCTTCAAACGCGCTGGACCTTTCACTAAATTAAATGAGTGGCGAAAGTCGACCTATATATCAAATGAAATACCTTCAAATGAGTCATTTCAACAGCCATGAACACATTGTAACTATAGAGCCCTTATACCCAACAGTCAGTGTAACAACACCCTCTACACTTGCACTTCAGCTGGTTCCGTACTTCAGAGCCACTTTGAGTCGGCTCCCCTGCTGCGCCGGTTCCAACCTCGCAGCCGCTCAGGGGGAATACGCCGTTTCCTCCAATAACACACACACCGTCGGTCCCGGACATGGAAATCAAAGCCACATTAGACTTTTGATATCAGGCAAACATTTGGATCATTTTAAGTATATTTTTTTATGCACGCAAAAATCTGTGGACAGAATAAAAACCCCACTGGATGTTTCTATCTTTTACTTTGTTACCTATTATTTCTCGTCTTGTACGGACAATACGGTTTCCCGCCTGTGACTCCGCTCAGGCGCTTTGTTCTATTGTAAAACAATCAAATAAGCAGCATTAGGAGCCAAAGACACCATTCCAAATCTAACGTTCCACCGAACACGGACGGGGGACAGAGATCAGCCATGTGTGCCGCCATGTCTCCTCCGAGCCAGTGCATGGCGTCCAGCGATGTGCCCTGCGAGATAGGCAGGGTCAACTTGAATCCAAATTCAACAGCAGTTGATTGGTTCCCCTTTTTGTGCGGTTGATGGAGCGTCTATTATTAAAATTAGCGGGTGAGGTTTGATGTCGGGACGTGGCGCCCTGCAGTGCCAGATTGCAGAGCATGCCGGCTTCCCATCGGCCCAGCCGGGGTGTCCAGGAACACTGTAGCATTATACTCACGTCCATCATCTTTAAGAGCGGTGAGCAGATGTGGTTCACATTACTGGAGTTCAACGCTACACTTGTGAATGCTGATAATATCATCGGTTTCCTCTTCATTTTCACTGCTGCTAAATAAAAAGACGTTTTGCGAGATCGACATGACACAAACTCTCCCCTTGTTTAATGTGCTGGCTGAATAATTCAATGATATTACGGGATGGAACACCTCTGATGTAATAATATTGAAGCACTGACATACTATGATGAATGCGATCTCTAATTGATACTTTATCTGTTTCCTCGTTGGCTCCACTAAACGACCGCGAAATGACAACTGCTTTCGCCCACTTCAATCCCAGAAAGTGTTTTTATAAAAAAATGAACAACACAAAAGTGACTTTGGTTGAGTTCCTTTTCCACCAAAGTGTCCTCGCTGACACCTGTGCCAGGCAATAAAATAAATGATTCTGCATAAACAAGCAGTTAATTACAGAGAGAGAGCGAGAAAGAGAGAGAGCTGCAGCCATACTGATAAAAATGAAATGATCAAGTGTGAATTTGTTTTTAACGCCTTTACATTGTAAAAGTTTCCCGTTGCAAATGCTAATTAATTAACCTTCTCCATTATGTTAGCAACACCTCTATATTTGGCAAACAGTGTATCATACATGTTAACCAGATGAGCATATCAGGTTATCAGGAGCACTTTTTGACAACATGACTTACAGTGTGAGCACTGGAAAAAGTCTGTTGCTCTGTTAAAGATGATGGTCTGTACATTTGCATGTAAGTAAAGTCACTTGAACCAAAGAATATGGCAGCACAGGACAATGGGAAGGGATAGCGTCGTGGCGGAAACAATAGTTTGTCAGTTCAGGTTATTGAACACTAATTAGAACATCCGTCAGCTATTTCATATTCAGTGTCTAACAATAGGGCGGGAAATGATTTCCACATCAAACTGAAATATCTGCAAATCAGAAGAGTAATGTATTCAAAGTTAATCAGACGTCTCCATCAGTGGCACCATTACCTGTCTTACGATGATGAGTGCATGAAGTATAACAGTAAATACAAGGCGCCTTCTGACATCCATAAATTCTACACCGCCAGATTTGAACACAAATGTAAAAACATGAATCTAAACAACTTTAATTTTCTGCGAGAGTTGAATATGTGCATGCACAATATGTTTATCCCCGGCTGCTGGATTGTTATGCATCTCTGACCGTGTGTTATCTGGAGCCACTGGTATTCAGTGTCCTGCTGCAGCCCATGCCAGTGAACAACAACGTGCACATGATGAAAAGGTTACAGGGTGCGTTGCCTGCACTAGATGATACTCACAGAAGGAGGAATAGTACCTTTCCGGTTATGATGCATGCGGAGAGAGGTATTTGTTGGATGTTAGCGAGACGTGGCTGTTGAATTAATTAGAATAAAATATTGTGGGTTTTTTTTTCGACGTACACGCTTTAATGAAGTGCGTTGCAGTTGGTCACAAGATACACATATGGTTTTAAATCCCGTCTTAGTGAGAGACAGCTTGTTAAGACGGCAAAAGGCTTGTGTATCATTATGCAAAGACACTGTCAGCGCCCTCCCACACCGACCACGGAAGCAAACACTTTGGACGGGGCTTCTTTTTTTTTAATGAACTTGTTGTGTTTCCAGCTGCATGAGATCATTCTCCAACTCAAACCTTGACTTTAATAATCCTGGCTTTCTTATTCGCCGTCGCAGGTCATCGGAATTCACCAGGCATCGCTGCTGTGATGCTAAGACGCAAAGATAATGAAAAACTTGATGTGTCGCTCGGCCCCCAGATCCTTGGGAGTTATGATTTCAATTGCTATGCACAACTTGATTTTCAAGGTCTGGAGTCTTTCTTGAATGAATGCTTGGAATCCGGCTCTGGGGGTTAACTAGGAGGCTCCGTGTACTGTTTGGTAATTCAGGCCATGCTCACCCCACGTGACGGCGCATGCAATAGGGCCTGCACTTGTTTATATCTCTGGATAAAGCATCCCACTGGCCGCAAATTAAGCATTCAGGCTCGGCAGCCTTGTTGTGCTCCAATATGACGTGTGCAGAGTACCAAATCGCTCTCCGGGCCCTCGGTGTGCCACAGTCTGATTTGGAGCTACGTAAGTTCTGAGGATGTCATATCCTTTGAAAATGGCTTCAGTGCACATGAAATCCCCCTCACACAAAAACGCATTCAAGCTTTCTCTCTGTAAATAGAAACACTGTTGGTGTGGTGATCGCTGAAATGAATTAGAGGCACGGGTTTGTCGCATCATGTGAAAATGTAGAGGAAAATACAAATCCAGTTTAAGAATAGTTGAAAGGTCGAGGACATCAGGAGTGAAATAGGAGTTATTAATTTTCCTTTTTTAAATTTGTTTTAAGTGCAGTGCCAGGAGGCCACAGAACAATGGAGTTGCTCCACCGCTGCTGCTGCACAAAGTGCTATTCACTTTTTTATTTTATTTTATTTTACTATAAGTTCAGTGAAGTCTCTGAAAATCAGTCACACATATTTTTGTCATGCATGCTCCTCGTGTCATAATTTACAAATGTTACCTATACACTTACATCTTAAGTGTTAAAAAGTGTAAATCGTCAGATGACATTGCTCCTCTAATAATTCACTATACAAGTGTTTATATATGTACATATATATATATATATATATGTATTCCTGTAACACATTTCTCATTCATTGTTTTCCTGTTTAACCTCAACTCAAATCAGAATGTCCTATATGGGCCTCCTAGCATCTTACAGACTCTAGCCTATAGGGTTGTCAAACATACGGCCTTTTTTCTAAATTGTAAAAGGGGAAGCAAGCAACATGAGAAACATTGTCATGGAAAATGACACTGAGCCTAACACCAGGCATTCACCCATGATTTTCTTCTCATGAATTCAAAAGTTCCGCTAGAAAACTTCAGAGAGACATTAGAGAGAGTTCTTATTATTGAAGCAGTAATTAGATGTTATCACAGGCTGATGACAGGGGAAATGCTGGATCACACAATTCCTCTGAAACACATGACATGTATAATTAAGCACATTACGTCAGAAGAGGTGAGTGTCAGAAGACGTTGAGTACAAGAGGAGACATGTCCATGACTTATAGAGGCAGTGGATGGAGGAAGAATCTGGAAGAGCATCTATGGCCTTAACATTGTTTTATTATGTCTCTGTTCTTCAATTAAACTCCCTACATTTTGCAGAAATCAATATGAAGGAGTCTATAAAAAATGTCAATACCTGATGCATGCAGACTGTAGCTTTGGGTGAAGCCAGAGATTATACAGCTTCCCCCGTGTGTGTTTGCCTAACAAGTTTCTTCTCTCTTTGAACTTGTGAAAGCATTGATCAATCCATCTGCACTCATCTGAATTTTCTCTGGGTTGTGTTACGTCTCTTTGAAATATCCAAAGCCAAAGCTCTTGAAATAACCATTATATGGACCTCTGCTCTCCGAGGGGCAAGAAATGACAAATGAACCACCAGGGGGGAAGAAAATGGAACAGACCGCGTCTGTATGATCATTTTATTATTGGACAAAAAAACAGCAACACATCCGGTCAAGTAGAGCTTCACTGTAACCCTTAACCCCTTGTCCTAAACCTAACCCCTAACCCTAACCTTAAATACCCCTGATAGCTGTGATATTCATATGAAATAATTACATTTGAGTGGTATTTAAGAAAAGCGCATGTGAGTGCATTGTGCACTTCAAAGCCCTTTGAGAGATCATTTACTTGAATTAGGCCATTTTCCATTTTAAAGGGGGACCTATTATGCCCATTTAAGGGGCTTTCAAGTTGTTGTTTAGCCTATAATATGATGATAAACTGTATTTACAGTATGAGAAACGCTTTGGTTTTTTTAAACAAACTCAGGAATTCCTTTCAAGGGAGAAACAGGTTTTTTTTTTCAAAGTTCGTTCGTCTATGAGCCCTCAAAGAATAAATTCTTCGCCAGTATAATAACTCCATTGACAATCTAGAGGAAACGCTCAGCTCAGGTCATTTAAATCTCTTGTCCAATTCAACCGATTTGACTCATTTTTTGGAGACACAGAGCCTTTGGAACAGGGTCCAGCTTGTCTCGGTACGGTCCATCGCCTTTAGCTTTTGTTCGGTCCATTTATCCACGTGTTTGTGCCTCTGTCTCTGTAGCATCGTATCTAACTCAGCAATGTAAACAAAGTCTGTTGCCTGTTAAAATGGCGCCAGCGGCCCACAATGCGTTGCGAGATCACGTGCCCTTTCGAGCCCTCTAGTTAGGTTGGAGAGCGCCTCTGTTTGATTGACATCCTCTAGTGCAGACACATACACCCACACTACATTTGTGATGTCACAAATGTAGGGTGTTGAGAGGAGCGGACATTGCTGCTCCTGCTGAAGCTGCCACCACCTTTCTCAAATCACTCAAGCATGCGTTTAGGTCATTTCATACCGGTTTGACCAGTTTATTAGTGATACTTATACACTACAACAGTGTGTTTAACTCCAAAAGTGAGGAAAACCATAATAGGTCCCCTTTAAATAATAATAATAAAAAATACACTATAGTTCCATCTGGCTAACCCCTAACCCTAATTAACAGAATTCTGGAATAAGACCGGATAAAGACTTTTAAGTTTGTTTTTTTCTTCCAAGAATTAAGGCCAGGTTGACATGGCAACACCTGTGGTGTGTATAAAATCAGGTGCATTTTAATATGAACTTTGACTAAGCAGTTACTTTATCAGAGGGGAAACAAATGGTGAAGCAAATGGTGAATGTGTTTACAGTGCAGCCAAACAATGCACATTATTCATCTTTTATAAAACCTGCTGTATAGAAAATCATTTATATAATGCAAAGTGCAAATTACATTTAGACTTTGCAAGTCATGGCAACGTGCAGTCTACACTGTTCAACGGTGTTAGAAACATAGTTGAACCTAGTTAGAAAAAATGCAGTTCGATACGTATATACTGATATTCCTTGACCTAAAATTGAGCGAGGTAATGTTGTCGAAGTATATGTCTTGAGAATCATTCTAGGCCGTCTACTTCTATGATATCACTCCTACTATTGACACCAACCGTAAGTTTGAAAACTGGATTTTGACACTATTATTTGCCTACACATATTAAATCTTACTGTTTTGCAGAAAAGTGCAGCTCTTCATAAGAGTTGGCTGTTCTGTTGACTTGTATGTTTCACTGAAAGCTTGGGAATAGAAAACTCGTCATTTAATTAAATCCAAAGTTTATCAACAGTTATTTTTGTTGATTGTTGTTGAAGATATGTGTTACAATATTTTTTTCGAGCCGTGGCTCAGGGGACAGAGTATTTCATGTGTCGATCGATACCAATCTTATCCTTCTCCATTCCGTGTGCCAAAGTGCCCTTGGGCAAGATGCTGAACTCCTGATTGCCTTATGTTCCCATGGAGAAAGTCCTGCACACAGATCCACTGTAAGAATGTTTCGGTGAATTATTCGACTGTAAAGTTACTTATTTCCCACTCATCTCCAAAGCAGTGATTCTCAACTGGTCTGGCTTCAGGTCCAACCATCGCCCATTAACGACGGGCCGTGACCCAAATCAATGAACGTTTTCAACGAGTCAGATTCAATGATGGTGCAGTTTGAACCTGCGATAATTCAGAATATCGCTGTATGCCATCACAACAAAACCTGTTTTATGATAAACAAAAAAGACCAGTGAGACCAGTAGGTAGCTTATGAAAACAAATGTTGGTTTTCTTCTATTTGTGAAATGATAAGTATCGATTAGCATTACAGTGCAGCGTCGCCACCTGCAGTTTTAATCGATGGCACTCGAATGCACAACAAATCCTCTTCAACATAAAAGCGCAGGATCTCAACTTTGTTTTTTTCAGTCAAAGTCCTTTGACCCAAAATGGGTCGTGACTCATCCAATAGACCCACCGATCACTGCTCTAATGTTCTCTCTGCTGCTGTAACACTGCTCATGTTCCCTTTTCTGGTACTTTTTAGGATTATCTCCATAAAATATTGAAAAACAAATTAAAATACAAACTAAAAAGAACAGTCTGTCTAGTGAGTCACATCACACAATGCACCTTGAAACACTGTCACAGGTTGCCCCTGACAGTGGCATCGCACACTGGTGTTTTTTCGCCACATGTCCCCGCACACCAAAGACGTCTTGACGTGCATAATTGCAGGTTGACACACATCATTTTGTTGACACGCACTATTGTGCATCCTCTCTCTATGTGGTCGAGATCCGTCAACTGAGCTGTCATCTCCCCTGCGTCTAATTGGTGTAATAAGACGTTATTGAGTCGCGAGTTATTCGCAACAGCAGATCCGGGCTCTATTTACATTTATAAGACAATATCATGCCTGGTTATGTATTCTGGAGAAATTTGATAATAATGCTAATGGGTCTGTGGCTTGTGCTCAAGTTAATTATCTGCAAATGGATTCTTTTTGAACGTATGGCTGCGAATGCATCTTTCCTTTGCGCTGTGTCTCTGCTGTCAGTTTGTGAACTGAAATTAATTGAAATAATCCAAATTAAGACTGTTGTGCTTATTTTATCCTGTGAGGTGTTACGTAATCTTGGGAGGCAAAATAGGGCGTGGAAGGGAAGCTGTGCTGGATTTGTGATTGGTGAGAAACATGTTTGCAGACATGTGGCTTCACATTACAGGAAGCTAACCTACATTCTCTGACAAACGGCACCAAGACTCTATTTAGATGTTTCTAAATATGACGTGTTACTCATGTGTATTCAGGCCTGCCGGTTGTATTTGCCAAGTTTAACTGATTCAGACAGTTTTCAATCCTGTTTGCTGAAATTAAAGGATTATAGTGAAAGGGGTCATGCATTTAAATTAGTGTAAAAGTATTTGATTTCCATGGACTGTGCACCATCACAGCTTTGCCCTGACAGAAAAGCCAGAACTGCTCCGACTGTCCACCTTGCCCAGTCTTTTGAGATTGGTCAGCAGCTCCCAATTCGTTTAGATGTGGCAAATGGAAGTTCTTGCAACATTATAGGCAGAATACAATCCTACAGACCTCAGCATCCATTTCTGAAGTGACCAGTGAGTCTTCTGCTTTTCAATGCCGTTAATGAACCACAATGTGACTCAGTGTGTTCGAGCTAATAACCATGAACTAAGGAATCTAGCACCTGCTTGGTTTTTTTCTCTCTCTAAACTGAAAAGCACAAAGGTCTGGACCAAACAAGGTATGTAAGTGAAATTGCTCTAAATTCATCAACACCATTACAAAGAAACTGGCATAGTTAAATTTCCACTCCAGGTAAGTTGGAACCTTTTAAAGTTTTCAAATTGCCCCATTAGGGGAAATGCATTGGCTTGTTTGTGCAGGAAGCCAGTTTATACAACTCATTACACAAATGGGAAACGTCTATTCCCTCAGCCCCTCTTATGTTTGGAAAAGTGCTGCTCCTCATCAGTGCAGTCCATGTTTGCATGAATCAGCGATCTGTGCACCTGCGACGGATGAGGTGTGGCCCTCAGGGTGAAGCTCCCTTAGTCTTGAAGGACCACTGGCAAGAATTTTAGCTTCAGCCATGTTGTTTTCTAAATTGTCTGTAAAGGTGCATTGTGTAAGATTTGGTGATCCCTAGAGGTGAAGTTGCATGTTGTTATATCTATCGCCTCACCCTCACCCTTCTGAGCATGCAGGAGAACCTATGGTAGTCATTAAAACTGAAATGAGGTTTATAGTCCACTTTTACCACTGTAAAAACATGGCGGCCTCCATAGAGAGGACCCCCCTCCTCATGTAAATATACATTATTGGGCTCATTTTAGGGTAATGGACAAAAGTGACAAAAATGACCAAATTCGTACACACTGCACCTAAATATGCAGACATCTCAGTAGTTAGAAGCGAAGTCAACTGTCTCCTTGTAGAAATGCAGGGTGTGTGTGTGTGTGACTTTCCTCCAGAGATCCTTCAAACAGGGGGCGAGCATCTCAGCCGGCCTCACACTCACAGTGTTATCTCTGGCTCGCTGCCAGAGCGATACAGCAGCTCCGCACTCGGCTGGATTCATCACATTAGGGGCCGACAGACTCGTGGCACGATGGGGGGAAATTAGTGGATACAGCCGGGCGCTGACTGTCTCACTGGAGATTACATTCATTTCAGCGGCGGACACAATGCCGCTCAATGTGACTCTTCGTATACTCCGCGACAAAGTGTAGCGGTGAAGTCCACAGATGAGTTTATTCCCTAAATGGCCACAGCAGTGGGTGACGGTTTAGCTTAGTCGAGGAAACGGCTCGAATGCGCACGGGTTTTCATCTAAGCCCTTGAAATTGCAGCTAATGGTTACGTTTTCTGTTTGCAGCAGTAATCGGCTGGTCCCCCAAGAAAACAACTGTTTGTACAATCACACACAATAAAACATTTAATTTAATAACTGCAGAATTTATGTAGCAAAGAAACAAAACCAAGCGACATGAGGAAAGTGCAGTGTCAGCATTTAGAATTCATGCAAAAGTTTTGAAACTGTGTTATTACACAAAGTTGCTCTGCATAACAGTGGTCCTGACTCTTATTTATCCACTATTGTGTGGTTTGCAACAAAGCGAGTGTAGAAAATTACACAGTTGAAATGATTGTTCATCTATCTTCCTGAGCGCATTTCAAAATAGAAGAACTCTCATGCCCTTGTTGCCGAATCCATTCTTTTCATTTTACAAGGCTGTTCCTATTGCAAGACCAGAAGAAGCAACATTTTTGTTTAACTGTATCTAGAAATTTACTTTTATATACAGTTGAGCTGTGGCCCCACGATTTTATATTCTATACCCGGTGTAACCAACTTTACTATAATAGTAATAATAATACTATGATTCATTCAAATGCCATTTAAAGGAATAGTTGTATAATTTTCTTATAAATCGCGCGCTGACTGATGACTGCTTGACAGAAAGACATAAGTGCTTATATATATATGGGGGTGATTATTACATCGATAATATAAAACTATGACCTGAGGATCTTCATTACAATTTCTAATTAGATTTTTTTAATCAAGTCGCACTTGATGGAGAACGAATAATATGAGTGTGTGTACCGCAGTACCTTAAGAGCCTCCGGGGCAGCGTTTGTTGCAGTAATGAACTGACTCGCATAAACAAGAGATACTATAGAAGGAGAACAGAAGCATCGAAGAGTCATTCTTTTATTTCTTTTTAGACCAACGCAAATAATCGAAGTAAAATGAGAATGTGGTTCTCCACAATAGAGAATCTGAATTTTGCAGCTAAGGGAAATCAATACATGTATTTAGTGCAGACATTCATGTTCAAAGCACTGAGCTTTACTTTGAAATTCATTCCAAAGTGTCATTTTCATTTTACCAACAACCCCCATTCACTTAATCTAAACAATACATCAATTTTTGCCCAAATCTGTTTCCTTTCTCTCCCCTAAATAGCATATTAATGTTGAACCATTCAAACGCTGCATTTCGCCACAATCCATCAATTTGTCCTCATTATATCGTTGTCATTACTCTTTCAGCTGACACCAGGACATCTTATATGAGGAATGAGAGCTTATTTTACTTTACGCAAATGGATTTCCCCCCCCCCCCCCCCTCTACAGTCCCCCCCCCCCCCCTTTATAGATGACAAATGAACGATGACAGGCGCTTTCCACTGTATCTCAAATTTGACTCACATTTACAACCTCTGTGTAAATCTCTGCCTTCATTAATACTAAACTGAGATTTACAGATAACACTGAGGAACTAATGTATGCCTTTTAATACTGGAGACGTGTAAGTATCCCTTTTGAAATGGGATGACACAGTTTTTTTTCGTGTGGGCCAAGCAGGAAGTGCGGATTGCCCTGGTTCCCCTCTGCTAGAAGTCAATGGGAATTTTCAATGTATTTTGAATGATTGCTCCAAATGATCTCTGATGCAAACGCAAGTCTAGGATGCTATAGTTCAGGAAGCCAGTCCTCACAATTTGATACCACTCAGGTTGATTTTGAAACATATGCACTTGTTATAAATTAAATGCTATTAAATGCTTTTTGTTTCTGACAAATGCACCTGAGTTGATCATCACCTACACAGAAAACAGGCTAATGATATATAATGTCCCTGACACGCTGGAGTCTTGCCTGTAGCCATATACCTGTGACTGCTTTTTTCCCCATTAATGAATCAAATTGTTAAACTGCACTATCCACTGACTGCGGCCTTGTGGGATCTTATTTAACACTTTTGATTGAAAAGCTATTAGGAAAAAAGTGACTACTAAGAAGTGAGGCCACTAGAGTTGTTAGTATCCACAATATCTTTGGATTTATTCCTGTATGATACGAGAAGGCAGCAATAACATCATGATTATATATGAATAAAAGTGAGTGAATAGAACTTGGCTTTGATTTATTGTTATGGTAAAACAGTGTAATGTAAGAAGAATCATTTTATTTTGCCTGTTTGCCATAAAACAAAATTATGACAACGAACCGTATCCTGCCCAATTCATCTTACTGAGAATCCTCAGTATTTCCTCTGCTAACATCTGGTACATAAATCCTCTTTGTTTCCAAGCATCAGCTCTCACTATGACTTTTTCTTCCTAACCTCTTTTCTGAACCCTACACTACCTGAGAAAACAAAAAAAACAAAAAAAAACAACTCAGCCTGGTACAGCTGCTGCTTTGTTTTTGCGAGTTCACACAATGGCCACCACTTTATCTGTCCTCCAACAATTATTTTTGTCATAGAAAAGCACAGCTAATTTAGATGGGAGAATCCAAGAGTCGACACAGTTGTTAGTGTTATCCTACAATATAATTCCCCAATGTACAAAAAACGAACCGACGCATGAAATGCCCCTTCGGATCATCAGTCACTCCGACGCTGTTTTAATATTGCTGTCATGTCCGTTAAAAGATCTTAAGCCATCTGGCGACATATTTGCATTACAAAGTGTTGTTCTAAATGGCATTCAAGCGGTAGAGTGATTACTGGCACAGGGGAGGGTTTCGCGTTAGCACGCATGCGTCGTATGAAACCCAAAGAATCCTGAAGTTGCGGCTAATATTTGACTAAAGTTCGTCTAAATGATCCCTTCTCTCTTGTTGCAGTGTCAGGAGAACTCTGGTGCACTCGCACGATGTGAGATTCTCTCAGTGTTCGTGGTCTTTAGTCATCCCGAACGCTCCTCTGGTCCGCAGCCTAAATAACTCACTGCTCTGACAAAAGAGCAAGCAGGGCGGCACATCCAGCCGCCATGTGAAGCATAATGACAATAACGAAACTGTCTCCTCTTTCCTCTCATTATAAGATCGTATCCCGCCCGCGGCGGAACGTGGTGGATGACGGCCCGCAGCCCTGGGACTCGGTTTCAAAGATACAAGTCAAATATTTAATTGAACACACCCTCTTGCTTCACTGATCACTGCAACAAATCAAATGTAAGTTCTCCCCGATTGTGCCTCTTCTGCCACACAGAACAATCTGACGCCTCGTGAGACCCGGGATTTAAGAGCTGTCTCCTAAACTCCTCCTAACTTTTACAGCGAAGTAGTACAAATGGAGATTTTAAGTACTATTCTCCCTATACTCCCTATATTCTTAAAGCCTCACTATGGAAGATTTATGTGAAATAAGTTCCATATTGACTAAAATGGAATATTGAAAAACGTATATTAATATTGTCAAGTGTCTAGACTTATCAATTCCTGTCTTTATTAGCTTATGATGATATAGTGGCATTAAGTGGACAAAGTATTTCATTGACAGCTAAAACCCAGCTTGGATGCTCCTACATATGTGGAATGAAAATATGGGGAGAGGGATATCATTTTATATCTATATAGATTTTTATCAGTTATATTGTCTCCATGCCCGAAAAACTTGTAGTTCAATATTGAATGATGTAAAACCTACATTATTACTGAGCCTCTGCTTAAAGAGGAAAAGGTCACTCGTCTTGTACACTCAGATTTCAACATCCCTCTGCTTGGAAATCTGTTGTCCTGAGGCAATCAGAGCTCGGTAGGCAACAGACTGAACAGGTGATATCACTCATTTTTTACTCAGCCAAAGAAGCAGAGACAGAACTGAACTTGTCCAACTCACACACTGACAATCTGTCGCCTGCCAAAAATCACCGTAATCATTTCTCAAACTTTTGGATATCTGACTGAAAGTAGAGCTCATGCATAAATCCCTGAATCCGTTTATGAAACTATCTTCCTGGTCCTCTCAGCCTGGTGGGGTTGTCCCGAGGACGAGGTTATAATTCACTGTTGACTGGATGTGTGTTGTTTACCATCTGTGCCCACAAACTTTAGAGCAGCGTTTCCCTCGGCATCAGACTGATTTAACAAATATGACCATTTCATTCCACCCCCTCAAACTGGCATCACACAACCTCATTAAACTAAATATGCAACAGGAGGTACCTTAAAGGCTATGGTTTCTGAAACCTACTGTCCTTTTGTTGACATTGAACATGCAACAAAATGGCATCCACAGTAAAGACACTGTATAGGATTATGTGTTGTTACGTGTCAGGACTGCAGATCTGATCCATCAGGGCGGTGTCATGGCTCTGCACCGGTGATGTGACAATGCCTGGCATCTCTACAAATAGAAATTAGACTGCAGCCATTGTCAGTGGCTGTGACAGAAGGTAAATGGTTGAATTATGTTCTGCAGGTTGATCAAATTCAATAAGAGAACAGGCTGAATGGGGAAAAATGAATAGATGAGCAGGAGCCAATCAAAAGCTTCTATCGCTCCACTCACTGTATACGCTGATGACACTGGAACATCCATTGTTTCCAAGGTCATTCAAAACCTTCTTTGTTCACATATTTACTGTGACCAACTCCACAGACTGAACACTGATAGGTAAATATACGGACTGCACCTTTAACGGTAGCATAATATTCTTGACTGTATTCTGAATAAGAGGATGTGATGTGGAAGTGATGGCTGGCCTGCTGTCAGGTACCACTGTGACAGGCTTTTCTTTCACTGCCAGTAGCCTTTTATTTGACTGGTGGCCCAGAGTCTTAATTTGTCTCCTTATATGCTAATGGGAAGTACTGTTCTTCAAATCTAGGAACACGAATAATTGCATGGGACTGCTTTTTTTTTGCCAATCACCAACAATGACAGCCACAGTTAGATAACTCACATTTGACACAAACAATGTAGTGGACTTTGTTCACATAGATAACATGGAGAGCATATTATGTCTTTAGTGCCTGTGTTGCAGCCTGCAGGTGGATGCCCGGGGGGGTTGGAGGGGCTGAATCGACAGGCAGTAGTGCAGCAGGGGCATTGACAAGCAGAGGGGAGAGAGTGATGGGAAATCTTTGCACCTTAAATAGAGTGCCAAATTAGGAGGCAGAGGTATCATAGAGCGATGAGAGGAGAGGCGTGTCACATGTGTCAATTGGCAGTGCCAATACCAATGGGTTATGTAATGGATCACTATGATCATTGTCCCAATTAGACAAGATATGAGATGGCGCTGGAGGAGCGATCCACATTTCATGGTTTTCACAATCATCAACAGTGCAGGAGGAGACATAGGCACAATGAAAGAGGAAGCGAGGGAGAGAGGGAGGCTTGTTGTGTATGTGGGCTCAGATGAATGGCTCCCACACCCAAGCGCACTTCACAAACAAACAACATGGGACATGCTACAGATTTATCTGCACGGCCCACACACACCAATGTGAATGTCAAGCCGAAGGATACCATAATTATATATATATATATATATATATATAATAATATTGTTTAAGATACTGGGACGTTAAGTAACTGTGGTATCATGAACCAGACCATCCCCAGTAATAGTAAAAACGATGTCTTCTTGTGTTAAATGCAGTTGAAGTAACTGCATTTAAATTGTAAATTGCTAAAGGGCCAATATGCAACGTTTGAGAATGATTTGAGTTTTCATTGCCCTTGAATGTGCCCTTCATATTCACATATAAAGCAGGTCCAATCTGTATAGAACCACACACAACCATGAGGTATCACTTAAAATACACACTACGTTCATTTAAGTATATTATAGGCAACCCTCATCATTTCATTCATTTGTGAGAAAAACAAATTAAACAGAAAAAATAATAATCATTGTAACCCTCCCCTATCTACGTTGTGTTAAAACGTTCATATTTGCCGAGTGTAGTTGTGAGTGTAAATGTCACAATACTCACATCAAGGATCTTGAAGTTGCCGCCTCTGAGTCTCTCTCATCTGAGAGCAGTGTCCTTGACCAAAGAACGGGTTTGACCTGGAACTTTGAAAACACTTCCACCTCTGATGGTTCACTCAGAGAAAGACATGTTGATAATACCACGTTTTAACATCTAACAGGTTTAACGTAAAGCACACAGTATGTTCCCATCAGTAGTCAAACCCACCATCGAAGACTACTTACAGCAAAGGTCCTTGTGCTTGAGCCAACCCATTAAAATCCACACAACCGAAAACAGAGCACTTCTCATATAATGTAATACAAAACCATCACCTTCACCCTCCCTTTAAATCGATGTCCCTCACGTTTCTTCCTTAAATTTTCTCAGAGCGTTGTGGCCTTGAATTTGGAAGCACTACACAAAACCTTCATTTTGGCAGAGACTTTTTCTGCTTTTGGATCATTTGTTTCTCAAGTAAACAGAATAAATGCATAAGCCGGCTGTTTATTTTGTGGGCAGATGTCACAAAATGTGTTTAACAATAACAAGTTGGACTTTATCTTTAGATTAGGATTCAGGGCCTGGTTCCCGCACTTTCCCTTCCAGATATGTCTCTGGCCTCCGTGGTGCATCCTAATTGGACTCATGGATTTACGGTGGATTTTGCATGACAGCAAACGGCTAAGAAAACACTCGCTCTAGAATGTAAAGCGAACAAATCATTAGGGTGTGTGGAGGCCACCTTAACCTGCGGTGTGTGGGAGTACAGTACTCATGACTGACACATTTCATTCATGCAACATATGGCAGACTTTCTATGAGTTACACTACATTGGATGAGTCCACTGAAAGCAATGCATGGGTGTGACTCAGTGAGAGGAACAGGTGTTTTATTCTTCATCTATTCTATATCTCTACATCAGCCTCGTGATGTTTTTCATGTTTACCCGTAGCACGTCTTCTTATGTATTTGTTTTTTTGTTTTGTTTTTTTGGCTCCATGAAGCAGTCTTGTGAAAAGAAGAAGAAAACCAGCAAATGACACGTGACTACGTATGTTTCCTCGTATCACCACTTCCTGTTTCTCTTGTGAAGCCCTGAGCCCTACCCGTGTATCTGTGCTGTCTACTTCCTCCCGTGCTCTCTCCCCTGATTACTCTGATCCGTGTCACCTGTGTCCACGTCTGCACCTGGCTCCCATCCCCAATCATTGCCTCTTGACGTCACCGTTCGTTCCTTGTGGTCCGACACCCAGTCAGTTGTCTGTATTGCTCATCCCGAGCCCCTACTTCCAAGTCTGGTTAGTAAACGAGTCATATGTTATCGCGCCTTTTCTGTCCACGGATATCGCCTTTGCCTGAACCCTTGTTTGACTCTTGTTATCGACCACGGACCGTTTTGGATTACGTCATTGCCTGCTCCCTGTTGTGTGATAATAAAGCCTACTCTTAACACCACATCTTCGCCTCTGCGCTTGGGTTCTCCGCCTTAGTCCTTGACAGTTGTAGAATGGAAAAAAGTTTAGATATGAACAAACCAACCTTTGCAATTTGAAGCAGAGTGAAAGGCATTAAAGGGGCAGTGCGTAATATGATGTAACCCAGTGTGATGAATCTATGACGCTACCTCATGACATCATTATTGCGTTCCCAAACGATGAACCAGTGAGCCTCCCTGCAGCGAAGTGACACTTAAAAGGTATAGTGTGCATGAATTAGTGACATGGTGAAGTTGCATGTTACAGTTGAATTTATTTCTTATGTTGCTTATATGATTTTCAAACCCATTCTCTGCTGAATTATCCTTTTTGTGTCCACTCTTGACTGTAGAGTGACCCTCAGCTCTAAAAATTAGAATCTCCTTTGTGTATAATTTGTCATGATTTCGCTTGAATAGGTGTAGATGCATCCGTATCCTCTCAGAAGTGGACTCAGCGTCTAGTTAAAAAAAGACACTATTTGTATACGAACCCTAATCCTGCACCGAACCACTGATCCTCATTATAGCTATTAACTACCTTATAAACTATAAACTGCACATCCGGGGGAAACAATAAAGTGCCTTTCAAACATTTCGTTTTTTTGCTCTTTTAGTTTTTCATTTTTATTTACCCCCCAGTTTTTGTTTATTTGCATTCTCATATTTAAATAATCAAAATTGAAATATTTTTCATCCGGGCCCCCGGAAGGAGAGCTTTAATCTGGAGCTACAGCTCTCTGGCCCGATGTCTTCAAGTTGTGTTTAATAAAGATCAGTAGTGCGGAGCGATGTGGAGAAACAACATCCCCGCTGCAGCTGCAGAAAGTCAGGACAGAAAGTCTTCACCCGCTCCCATCAGCGGGGCAGTGGAGCACACCCGCAGGGCACCAGAGAGGGAAGAAGTGAACTGGCCTCAGTGATGCTAAATTAGCGATCAAAGCAGAGGAATATTCAACACAGTATAAAAATCATATGAGCGAGGAAATTGCCCTTTTTCTTTCCCGGCTCAGTCTGTTGCTGTGAGGCACATGTCTCCCAACACACACATAAATAACACAAACATCACATTTGCTGGTTTACTTTCAGAACTTATTATTATATAATGCTATCCGACTGTGTTTGTTATACTACATTACCACCATTGTGTGTCTGTCTATTGCTCAAATAACTCCTATCAGCAGCTTCGTGTTTAACTAAAGGGATCATAGAAGTGACTTTGGTGCCATTTGGTCACATACTGTTTTAGAATATTGTGCAAACAGAATGAACAATACAACTTTGAATACACTCATTAACAGCTCTATGTGCAACAGCAGTAGGTGGGTCCGTGGCAGGAATCCTGCAGTATCTTGGAAATAAAGCCACAGTCAATTTCAACTTAGGTCAAATAGCATATACCCTGCGGGGTTAGTTTGTTTTTTAATAATACAATTAGCTAAATTATACTTAGGTGGAAGTTTTAGTAAAATAATTTTCACAGGAAATGAAGATAATGGATAGTATATCGTCACCTTAATAAAGGCATTTCCATTGTCCCAGAAAGAGCAATTGGACCACCATTACAGGACAGTAATTCATAATGGATTAATTAAACACAGTATTTTAATGATAATTAAAGGTTATCATAGTTTCTGCTTCACACTTGTTAGGAAAAGTTGATGGGAGGGATATGTAGTCGCAAAATGCATCTGCACTGCAACATGTCCCACAATCTAATGTAATATGATCTTACTTACTAATTGTCTTGTATGGTCACACATATACAGCCTTTACAAAATACATATATATTTCTATTTTTGCTTTTGCAAAACCTTCAGAAAACATTTTCTTTATTCAGGAATACTCGATAAGCAAAATGTAGGTACAAATATTGAATAGTTCTGTCTTCTCTCTGCCGAGGTCACATATAGATCCTCTCATAGAGAGGATTTTGTTTTCCTTTACTTTGGCCGTGCAATTATTTTTGTTTGGCAGGTGAAAGCGCCAAGAGATGCCCCGCGATCCTGAGAGAGCACATGATTGCTCCTCATGCCCTCACTCACTCCGCCGTTGACTCTGCAGCACTCCAAACGAAGGGGAATCGTCTCTGAGATTAAAACAATGAGCTTCAAAGGCCGAGACTGAAACCTCTGAGTCCTGCTCCAAAAATGTAAAGAACCCGGGAATGTTTCAGGGCCTTGATCAACATTGGGCAACTTTTTGATGAATTTTTTAATGCCAATGAGAGAACAACTCTTAACAAACCCTTAAGAATACCTTGGCTATCAGTCTTAATGGATGAATAGATAGATGGATGGATGGGTTAGGTTTAGTGTTAGTGTTGCGGTCAGTGTGACATGACGGACCTGTGCATTTGCTTCAAAGCCGTAGGCCTGGAGTATCAGGGGCAACAGTTTGAAATCAAGTCAGCTCTTGCACATGCACACTGGCTCGTCCAGGAGCCAGGTCACCATGGCTACTGATGCTCTCCAGCCCGGGTTGGACGTCAATAGTTGGCTTTAGCAACAACTCCTCTGTCAGGCTCCACCTTGCTTGTGAGGTCCTACAGTGGCTCAGCTCTGGTGTATGTGGGTCTACTTGTGTGGTGTGTGTGTGTGTGTGTGTGTGTGTGTGTGTGTCCATTATTGTCTCACGCCCATTGAGTGCCAGCACAGCTGTGTGGGCAATTCTGACTGAACACCACTTCACTGCCACAGGTGTTGATGTAAACAAATATTACTATAAAGATTTCCCCAATGCTATAAAAGCAAAATTTATAGCAAAAATCCCATGATTCTTTTTACATTCTTCCTTATTACAAGAATAGCATCAATGTTCTTCCCGACTCAAACCTTCATATATTACACGGACTGTTGCACACATACTCACACACGCCCCTCCAGCTGTTCCCCTCCCCACTCCTCCCAAGAACTCCGCCCCGGCCGCTGCCGGAATGAGCTCATTCCTTTCAAGGAGGTCAATATGAAGACAATTTTAGCCAATGATATATCCTCACCGGTGCGGCCCGGCATTTCTCAACTGTCATCACCACCCCAGCTCAATAACTTTGAAAGATTGTCCGGGACAAGGTCAATCCTCCGTCACCGTGTCCCAGTAGTTTCTCCAGACGATCTCATTGCTGGAGGCAGCGGGAGGAAGAATGGAATAATCCAACGTATGCTCGTCTTATTGTCGTAGCAAGGAAATGTGATGTGGATGAAGTGATGTTTTCTGCAGAATTTGACAGACAGAGGAAAGGGAACGACCTAAATTAAACTGAATGTATTGTGTTTTGATCTGACATAAAGAGATGAAAATAGTCCCTGAGAACTTTGTTTGTGTGACCTGACAGGAAACGGCCATCAGAGCTCCTGAAAACAAGAAGCGGCCTTGAATAAAAGTCCTGATAGATTCCAGCCAGAGAGATGAGCGATATATTCAGAAAACACCCAAGCTGTGCTCAGACTTCGGATGTACTGTATTCCTTTGCTGCCTCTCCGTTTAATAAACATCTCACTGTGTCCCCCCCTTCTATTTTTTGTAAGAGAAGGAAAAGAAGGAAGACACTGTCAACTGTCAGATGCCGCTAACAGGACAGGGGGAATCTGTCATTTAGGCCTCCTGAATGCACTTACAGGGGTTAGTGAAGTGGAACGGTGCAGCACAAAGGAGAGAGCAACTCAAGACAGTTTACTGGCAACCTTACTCATCTTTGCCGTTGTGGTTTGTCTTTTTGGAGTTTTCATTCAAATTGTGATTTAAAGTGAGTTTGTTTTGGTATTTTAAGTTTGAGGCCAGCGACTGGTTTTCAAAACACTTTTGTTTACCTCACTGGTTGGAATAAGGCGTCTGTAGCCCTCTAACCCTTGCCCTAACCCTACACCTAACCCATTCTCAAGAGAGACCTGTCCTCGCCAAACATAACAATACAAACTAACACCGAG
>JAFBJT010112425.1:0-13700 GCA_016785325.1 Chascanopsetta lugubris
GGGGGGGGGGGGGGGGGGGGGGTGGTGTTGGGTCGCTAATCGCGCGGTGGCATTCTGTCACGGAACCTGGATCAGCTCCAAAGCAGTGGTTCAAGATGTTTGGCTTTTAAGGAATGAAGAAGTAACAGAAGCAATGAGGAAGACTCAGTTGTTTACAGTAAGGGGGGGGGGCATTCCCACATACACACACACACACACACACACACACACACACACACACACACACACACACACACACTGCTGCAATTATGGTGTCATATGTAGATTCAATTAAAAACACTACAAGCGGAGAGAGGACCAGATTCAGGAGAAAACAACAATATAAAAAACATTATTCTTATATTATCCATATAAAAATCACATTTGAACAAACGATTCAAATAAAAACTCCTTTAGTTGATTGGAATAAGAAGTTCAATGATATAAAAAAAAACATGGATGAGAATATAAGAGCTAAGACGTAGAGCAGGTTTAATATCAAATACTGGAGAGGCTATTTTTAGACAGCAGTGACATCATCCTAATGAGGAAGTTCAGAAACTAGAGAAACATCCCTCAGTCAAACTCCTCCTCTCCCTCCGCACAGTTCGGATCTGCCTGCACATTCTTTGCTCTGCTCCAACGACCTGTCTGCGTTCGGGCTCCTCGGCGGAGCGAGCAGAGTATCGCATCACATCTGATTAGCCGCTAATCTTGTTGCTCCTGGTTCGGAGTTTCCTTCTTCGATCGTCGCGCAGATACGGGCCCGAGAGCCGATACGCCGCCGTGCCACTGTAACACAAGTCGGCCATTTGCCCGGCGAGTGTGCGGCGGCACTGCCCTCCCTAACCCTCGCTGCCCCTCCTCCTCCTCCTCTGTCCTCGTTAGCCGACGATCAATCGATTCATCGACTCTTGGCGATTATAAAAATCGCTCGATTACAAATTCCATGAATCCATTCATCGAATCTTTAAATCATGTTTTGCAGTAACTGGTGAAGGAAGTGACCAAATGTACGCTGCTACACGTTCACCAACATTCAGAAGATGCGCACACACACACACACACACACACACACACACACAGGCTTTCCAGTGATGCTGTCTACAGGCCGACTAGACATGAAAATATCAGACATATCTTTTCACGTTATCCAAATAATCGATGAATCAAATCGAATAAATGAATGGATCGATTCATCGATGACAAAAAGGATTCTTCGCTGCCGCTCTACAATGCGCAGAGCGTTGATGTTGAGCGCGACGACCCCGCCCATGTGTCATGGCCGTGGGTGACGCGTGGCTATTAAACTGAAACAATGCCCCGCCCACTTTGTTTCCGCGGGAAGGAAAATAAACAGCCGTCACTCCGGGACATTTCCCTGGGACCTCGGGCCCGGAGCCCATTATATACCATCGTCTTTTTGAGGTGATTCCTCTGCCCAGAATCTGCAGCTGTTTGCACTTCGCTGGGCGAGACGGACGGGTACACACACGCCACGCCTGCCAAAACACGCAGCGCGCTTGGCAGCGGCGCCGGAGGAGCCGCGTTTGATCACCTAATCCCGTAATTAGCCAGTTGTGATAGTTGTCTGGGGATGCTTGATTGCAATCACAATAGCGGACCTGCTGTGCCGTGGCCGCATAGCTATGCGATGGCGCAAGCGCGGGGCGGCTCTCTGCGAACTCTGGCCGACTCGGTGGCGTTCACCGCGAGAAATCACACCTTCGACCTTTGACCCCGACACCGGGAGCTCGGATCACGAAGAGAGGATTGGAAAACGAACAGGCAAACCGACGCTCCGTGTCTTCCAGAGAGCAAAGCTAACGGACGCTTTCCACCCTTTGCCACCACATGCAGAACGTACGGTGGCCAGCGTGGGACACATTAGCCCTACTTTTCCCATCTTTACTCGTCTATATTGTGTCCTCCAGTTGAAGCCGCTCGCTGTAAACAAAGATGGAGTGAATGTAGGTCATGAACCTCCCCTCATTGTGTGAATAAATGTTTGCTTTCTTTTATCTCGCTCTGTAAACAGCTGGAAGCGCCGTGACTGACAGGTGACAAGACAAGCACGGCCTCGTTATCGCGTCTCCATTCCCCAACCGGCGGCAGGAAGATTTGGATTCCGAATGATGACAAAAGAACAAGATGGCGGCGCCGCACACCCGAAATATTCAAAACACCTTTTTGGACGATAACAGAAAAAAAAACGCAGAGATACATCTTCCATGTTGGTTTGCATTCTACGGCTAAATGACATTATATGGTCATATCAAAAGACTTACTGAATGCTAACGTGCTATTTGAATGCTAATGCTAACTAGGGGGTGGGGTCTCTCCGGAGCAGTGTAACGGGTGGCAGACCAACCGCGTGACCTCTGCTTCCTCTTGCCATGCTACGAAAACAGTCTGGAGCTGATCTCGGCGCAGTTTCACTTTGAGGAAAGTGAGAAACTGACTTTGGGTCGTGAACCTTTAAGCTCCGCCCCCCTGGTGACACGCAACGACCAAAAACTCCAGCAGAAAAGGTGTGAAATGGAATGTTTTCTATCCGTTTGTGTAGCGTGGGTAGTGAGCTGAGTGGAGCAGGTTGTACAGTTTGTGTGTGTGTGTGTGTGTGTGTGTGTGTGTGTGTGTGTCAGTTTATAAACTTGCGTGGGTGAGTATCATCCTCCTCCCTAACCACACCTATTTTTAGAGCTATGTCAGCGTAAACTGAAAAAATGATTTGCCTTGCAACAACACAAATGATCAGTGTTCCCGGTTGTACCATCTGCCAGGTGACACACACACACACACACACACACACACACACAAACTGTACAAACGGCAGCACTCAGCTCACTATTTGTTTAACGTCAGGCATAATCACTTTCCAGCATGGAAAATTAACGTTATGCCCTGATTAATATTCAAAAACCCAAACTCAAAAGCTGCAATTAAAGGGGAATGGACCGAATCTGAAGAATTCCCCGACATCTTCCTCCGTCGCTCGCTCACACAACCCTCACCCACTCTGACCCTCCACTCCTCTCCACAGTAGCAGAGACACAAGCCACTTCAAGGAGTGTGAAAGTAACTTTTAAAAAAACAGAAACAAAAGAAAAGAAAAACACTGCCTCCATTCAACCTCTCCAACGCCCCGAGTGTCTCTCTCTCTCTCTCTCTCTCTCTCTCTCTCTCTCTCTCTCTCTCTCTCTCTCTCTCTCCTTCCCTCACAGGAAGTTGTGGTTGAGGAGACGTCAGCGTTGTCAAACTACAACAAGTTCATTATATTTTCCAGAGAACATTTGAGTCAGTGAGAGAGAGAGAGAGGGGGGGAGAGAGAGAGAGAGAGAGAGAGAGAGAGAGAGAGAGAGAGGGGGGGGAGAGAGAGAGAGAGAGAGAGATATGGATGTAGAAGGAGAAGAGGTGAGCTCCAGAGAAATTAAACTAATATCACTCTCCGTCTGTAGTGGCTGATATTTCATTTACCAGCGGGGACTGAGGTGCCATGACCCCCCCCCCCCCCCCCCCCACCCCGCACATACAACACCCCCCCCCCCCCCAACAACGCCGCCACCAGCACGAGCCTCAGTCAGTCGCTCCGTCTGTCAGAGTCTGGCCCTGACGCTCCCCTGCAGGTGATAACAGATTAAACCTATTCCATTTCATGCCTCAGGCTCCCAAATACAATCCATGTGGGGCTCCTCCAGGCCCTCCACTGCCCCCCCCCCCCCCCCCCCCCCCCCCCCCCCCCCCCCCCCCCCCACACACACACACACACACACACACCCATCCACCTCCTCTGCCCACCACCCCTGCCCACCCCACCCCTCTGGGCCCCCTGCCCTGCGTGGAAAGCTGGCAGCGGCCGCCCCAGTCCACTGGGCTAAGCCGTCGAGATGGAGGCCTGCAAGATTACAGGCCATCTGAGGAAATTACTGTGTGTGTGTGTGTGTGTGTCCAAGAATGTGTATGTGACAGTTTGTGTGTGTGTGTGTGTGTGTGTGTGTATAATAGGGTTATGTCAGCTTAGGTGGTCCGTGTGCTGTATTTAACAGCATATTGCCTTCTCTTTTTCACTTATTTAAGTTGAGAAAGTATCTCTGAAGCATAATTGCAACTGATGGAGGAGCGCTTCATTCGATCGCCTCCATTAAAAAAAAAAAAAGAAAAAGAAAGAAAAGTGCATCAGTGCCACTCTCTTGTGTTATTTCTCCGAGTCAGGAAGCGGCGGTAGGATGCCGCCGCCGCCGCCGCCGCCGTCCGTGCTTCCCCCCGACCGCATTCCTGCACTCCAACCGGGAACGGTGTCAGAGGCGGAAATGAGAGAAATCGAACCCGCCGAGCTTCCTCAAAAAAAGTGGCCTTCCTGGACTCAGGAAATGGAGCGGACCCCCGCCCCCCCACCCCCCGGTGTTTAAAGTCGGTCCTGAGTGACCGGACCTCTCTGGCCTCTCGCCGCACTCGGCCCCACTTCAAAGAGTTAAAGGTTCTAAGGGAAAACACATCACGAGTGTTTGTCCCTTTAAGAGGGAGGAGTGGATTGGCTCGCTATCTCCGCCTCCATCTCTCCTGGTCAAGTCGTGGATGTAATTTGTCATGAAGCAGGTTCTGATGGGGGCCACAGATAAAAGAGACTCACCTGCCACGTCCTTAGACAGGTGGGACGGGGGGACGGGGGGGTTTGAATGGGACAGGGAGACGATGGAGGAAGATGGAGCTCAAAATGAACATATGACCCATTTAAATGGATGGAAATGATCAGATTTACGTAATCTGGATTCTGGATTTAAGATCTGTCATGTGAAGCCAGGAATGAATGAATGAATTAAAGGAGTCACATTCCATGCTTTCATCTCCTATAGAAGCAGCCACCTCCGGGGCTGACCAATAAGGAAGTGGAACGACTTGCAGTTCACCGGGTGGCCACTTGGGGCTGGCTCCAAAAGTGAGTCAATCCCCATCGACTTCCATGTTAAAGGGGTCAACGTGAATTAAACGAGGCCTTTTCTATCGAGGTTTGAACTTAATGCAGAATTTAGGGGCGTGGCCTCTTGACTGACACCTCGGCCACCGGTTCTGTGGATGCTGCGACAGCACCATGGCCCCGCCCCCAGCTCTACCTGTGCTTCGCCTCTTTGCCTGTTTTTGGACGAAACAGGAAGTAGGAGGAGTTAGGCATCGGCAAGATGGCCGACAGAAACCTACGAGTGATGTCACAAATGCAAGGCGGGGGTCCGTGGTATCCAACACTCGCCGAACTTTGTTCGTAGTAGCGCAAAACTTTTCCTCACTTTTTCCGCACGGCGCTGAATCTGAGAGAAAAAATGCAAGCTCAGCAAATTCCACACCGAGTTCTGTTCCACGAAACAAACAACTGCCTCTATCCCTCTTTAAAGTTTGACAGGTCATGAAAGTCACAGAGAAGACGCCGCCACAACAGAATCCTCCCCCCTCCACCTCACCCCCCCCCCTCCCTCCCTCCCTCTCTCTCTCCTCCCTGATAGAGACGCCATGTCCTAAATCACACAATACCAGGATGCAGTAAAACCTGCTCTGTGCTTTCACAGCCAAACAGCAATTCCTCCAATGACCCTGTAAGAAGCCCAGATTACCTTATGAAACGGGGGGAACCGGCGATTAGGGGCATATTTACAACTTACTTAGCCTTTTTTTACCAGAATCGTCCTCGCAAAAGAGAGAAAAATATAGATTTATTGCCTGCTTAAGGTTCCCAAGCCTGGATCATCTGCGCTTATAGCATATATTTTCTATTTCCAGAGCGGGATATGGGAGAAAATGTGCTTTCTTTAAAAATAAATAAATAACTAAATAAAAGTCTCGCAAAACTTTTCCTCACTTTTTCCGCACGGCGCTGAATCTGGGAGAAAAAATGCAAGCTCAGCAAATTCCACACCGAGTTCTGTTTCACGAAACAAACAACTGCCTCTATCCCTCTTTAAAGTTTGACAGGTCGTGAAAGTCACAGAGAAGACGCCGCCACAACAGAATCCTCCCCCCTCCACCTCGCCCCCCCCCCTCCCTCCCTCCCTCTCTCTCTCCTCCCTGATAGAGACGCCATGTCCTAAATCACACAATACCAGGATGCAGTAAAACCTGCTCTGTGCTTTCACAGCCAAACAGCAATTCCTCCAATGACCCTGTAAGAAGCCCAGATTACCTTATGAAACGGGGGGAACCGGCGATTAGGGGCATATTTACAACTTACTTAGCCTTTTTTTACCAGAATCGTCCTCGCAAAAGAGAGAAAAATATAGATTTATTGCCTGCTTAAGGTTCCCAAGCCTGGATCATCTGCGCTTATAGCATATATTTTCTATTTCCAGAGCGGGATATGGGAGAAAATGTGCTTTCTTTAAAAATAAATAAATAAATAAATAAAAGTTTCAAAATGTACTCGCAACGTCCCACAAGGAAATGTTCAGTGTTAAAGAAGAAGAAGAAGAAGAAGAGGAAGAAGTGAGCTCTCCACACACAGCTTAGCGAAACTCTTCAGACGGCGGCGAGACGCTGGTATTTCTGAGCGGGGCCGGGCATTGATGTGGGATTGTGATGCGGAGCAGATGCATAACAGAGCGCGGGGGGACGGCGAGAACGGCGGCGGGCGGCGGGAAGGAGCGGAAGGGGCTGGAGATTGAGGCGCAAATCAAGAAATAGAGATGTGTGTATTTATACTGTATCTGCGCTCTGCACATTGGAGTGTGTTTGTGAGTGCGCTGCTCTCTCATGTATCGCTCGCTGCTAAGAAGAGCTGGCTGATGATAAACAGGATTAGCGGATTATTAGAGGGGGAGGAGGAGGGGAGGGGGGGGGGTTGAGGTGTGTGTACGAGTGTGTGTGTGGACGATGTTTGCTTATTTTCCACTTGTGAGTGTCAGTGAGAGAAATCCTCAAAATAGCCGCCCAATCGATACTTGAGGCGCTTCGGCCTCACACGTGTCTCTACACGATCGCTGGAGCTGCAGATATCGATTACCGTCGTGATCAATTCATCCATCAGTTATGTTCTTCGATTCGATGGAACGATTATTTGAGCAGGTGAAAGAAATGAGGCAGAAAGCCGTGTCAGAGTCTGTTGCCTCATAAGGCGCAGGGGCCTTCGAGTTCAGCCATTTGAGTCACTTCTGAAAATCCAGGAAAAGTGTAATGGAATAATTCCGGTGGATTAATCGATGAATCGTTTCAGCTCGAACTATCTGTGTCGCCACCTCACCGCTTCGGGGGAAGGAAGCGAGGGAGGGAGGGAGGGAGGGAGGGAGGGGGGAATCCAGACGATGGCATGAGAGAAAATGAAGCCATTACCCTGATACCCCCCCCCCCCCCCCCCCCCCCCCCCCCCCCCCTCCCCCCTCCCCCTCCCCCCTCCTCCCTCTTCGTCTTCGTCCGCTCTTCTTCTTCACGTTCACACGCCGCAAAGTCACCGGCGATGAGACTATCCCCAAATTTGCATGAAGTGAAGAGAGGAGGCGGGAGGAGAAGAGCGAGCGCGGATCTATTCATTACCAGGTAATGGAGAGTGATGAAAGGGGAAGTGTGAAATGGCAGATAGTGATTTTGAGCGCGAGTACTTAAAAAAAAGATGGAGGAAGAAAGAGAAGGCCAGAGGGAATCTGGAGCAGCCATCACAGACGCTCTCATATCACCGGCCCCATTATCGAAAACTGCCATCTGCTCGCTGGAGTCAGACCGGGAGGTTGTCGGTTCGAATCCCGTCACTGTAGGGACGCACTCTTTCAAAAACAAAGATGGACGATGCATCTCTACGAGCTGAAACTGAAGCCAGACGATATCGTGTGTCCGCCATCTTGAATATTCACAGCCAGAGTGGGCAGGATGAGGAGGGGAAGGTGGAGCCACTCTCGACCAATCATGAGTCACATCTGAGCTGTCAATCATTATTATGTTTCAGGACAATTTCATATAAACAAATAAGGAATGAAACCTACACTAACATAATGATGGTAATTCTAATAACATTCATCTGCATTATGGTTCTAGTTAACCTTTAAAAGATAATAAAATAAAACAATAAAATAGAAAAGAAAAGAATCTAATAAAATAATAATCTGCAAATCCTAACGTCTCATCTTCAGCCCTGATGACTGGTCAAGCTGCTGATCAGCTGACCATCTCCTCCTGCTGCCGATATACCTCAAGCTCCCCATCTGTCATCAACCAATCAAAGTCTTTTAAATTACAATGTCAACCAATCACATCACTGCCTGGTGTATCTGTTTTTTCTTTTTTTTTGCTGAGTACAGATGAATAGATGTGTGTGTTAGAGAGGCCTCGCTCTTTTGTGGATTGTGGGTAAAATACACAAATACTGACAGTGTGTACACACACACACATAAACACACACACCCACACACACACACACACACACACACATACACACACACACACACACACACACACACACCTCCACCAACATTGGAAACCAGACTTTCAGTTGGTGGTCTTTCCTGTCTGTGCAGCACAGGTGTGTGTGGTGTGTGTGTGTGTGTGTATGTGTGTGTGTTTGACTCCCTCTCTGTCTTTAAGGCAGCGCTTAATTAGACCACAAACTGACAACTCTCCGTGTGTGTGTGTGTGTGTGTGTGTGTTCCTGCCTCCTTCCTCACTCCAAAATCTCTCAAAAAGTCACAACAATGTAACAGAGAACAGCTCCACCTCTCTGCATCGCACATCAACACTTTACAAGCCCCGCCCCCTCCACCTCCCTCCCTCCCGCCGCCGCCGCCGCCGCCGCCGCCAAACACCCACAATCGCTCCTGCCTCTTTTTTAGCGCATCCTGTTCACAAACACCTCGAGAGCGAGCGAGTTATTCTGCGCGTCTCGGGCTCGTACTTGTACAAAGGAAGAATTAGGGGGGAACTTATTTGTGTTGTAGCGTGCGCCCGCGTCCACAAAGGGGGAATTAGGAAGTTATTTGTGTAGCTCATGTTCACTTTTTAAGAGAGCACGCCATCAGTGGAGCTGTTTATCTGCGGCGCTACAAAGCCCGGATTAGGGCCCTGTCTTTGAGGCCCCGCTCCGTAATCCCTTTATGGATGTCACCTGTCATCTCTCTCTAATCACCCTCCAACTTTCTCTCCCTCTCTCTCTCTCTCTCTCTCTCACTCTCTCTCTCTCTCTTCCACACCTCCATTGCCTCCCCGCTATCTCCTCATCATCAACGCCGCCACCGCCGCCGCCATTGGCTGGTTTCCGCGGGGATGGAGAGGGGAGGCAGGGAAAAGTTCAAGAGTGAAGGATGGCGATGGCGAGGGCGAAAGCGAGGGAGGTTTAGGGAAATCACACGCACACACACTCTCTCTCTCTCACACACACACACACACACACCCTGGCACGCAGCCTAATACCACCCGCAGGCCACGAAGCAAACCTCGCTCTCCCTCCACATCTCCATCGCTCGCTCCCCACCTCTCAGCCCTTTCATCCCCTTCCTCCATTTCCACACCGATTTCTCTCTCTCTCTCTCTCTCCTTCTTTGTCGTTCTCTCCATCGCTGTCACATCTTCTACCTTTGTGCATCGCACTCATGTCCCGCCAGCTCCCTCCGGCTGCCTCTCCCTTCACTGCGCACAGGCCCTTTAAAGCCCAGTGTGAGTGTCCACCATCCCTCCGTCCCTCCGTCCCTCCATCCCTCCTATCTGTCCATCCATCTCCACTCATCTCCTCTCAGCTTGCATGTTTAATGTGATGGATCTATCCTGCGTGTAATGCAAGCCGCAGCTGGCCATTAGTCAATTATGAAATTTAATCGTAACAATTATGAGAATCCATAGCGATTAACGCAGCATTTCCTCTTTCATTTGCTCCTGATGATTTTGCAGTGGGGCCATGAATCCTAACTTCCTTATCTCTGTCTCCTCCTCCCTCCCTCCCTCCCTCCCTCCCTCCCTCCTTTGGTCCAGCTTCTCTTTCCACCGGGCAAACTTTCCATCACCCCTTCCAAAACAACCTGTCCAAACCGGGCTATACTTTAAGCTCAACTAATCCAAACGGTGGATAAAAGAAGAAAAAGGTAAAGCAAAAAAACAAAACAAAAAAGACAGAGAGAGAGAGAGAGAGAGAGAGCGAGCGAGCGAGAGCGAGTCGATCTCATTAAGGCCTTGTCTGGCCTCCATCACATTAAGCCTTCTCCCTTTCGTTGTGTTTCTGGGCAGTGGAGCGCTGCGCTAGCGTGCGCGGGGCCAGGGACTGAGGAATCTGATAGGGATAAACCAATTTGCCGTCCACACAAACATCCCAGCAGGCTTACGCCCCCGCCCCGGCTCCCATTGCTCATTTAAGATGGCGGTCGGAGAGGCCAGCAATTAAGTTTTAATTAGGTGGGGTAATTATTGCCGGGCAGGAAGTATCAGACGCCAGGATGATTGTTCTCTGGCCCAAGGAGGAGGGGATGTGAGTTAATGGTGGGAGGGAGGGAGAGTGGGAGACCTTTACACCCACACACACCCCTCACACACACACACACACACACACACACACACAACCCCATTCACAGTGAATGTGACCTTGATCCGCTCAGTGTGGGTGAAAGTTTCAGAAAAGGTCACACAAGGGTCAAGGTGCACCTGTTTCTTTCTGTCTCTCTGTCTCTGTCTCTGTCTCTCTTGCTAACACACACACACACACACACACACACACAAAACTTAAAGCATTAAGTCATGTTTAAAGTCAATGGAAGAATTTTGTGAATGTAAATAAACAAGTCCACACCCTTTAAAGCAATAAACCTGCTTTGAAGTGGGATGAATGGATATGATTTTTACATAATACACCTTTAAGTACAACTGTGTTGCTTCCTGTTGCTGAAGACTTGCTTCTAGAACTGTTATTTGTGCTTTTTTCTGAAAGTACCTCCTTCTATCTCCTGAAAATGAAGAGAAACCAGCAGCCATGATGATCTCTCAGGTTTTTAGAACCATCTGAAAGTGAAGGCGGATTATCTCTCCTGCTGTATTTGATGCTAACACACACACACACACACACACACACACACACACACACACACACACACTTCCACCCACAGCCTCCGGGGGTGAACCCAGAAATTGTCCCTGAAAGTCGGTGAGATTAAAATAAATTCTCCACGAGCGGCCCCGCTAGTTTATTTCAGATTCTCCACTTTGGGAAATCAATGGCTTCAGAGGTCACAGACCTGAACCACTTAGAAAATATACAACCTCTAACACCACCATAGAAAATAGGACTAGAGGAAAATAGATAAATATTCTATCTATTTTCTATTTGCACTTGAATTCAAGACTCTGTGATTGAGAACCGTCACATGACTCTTTCAACTTCCTGGTTCCGAGTGAATGGGGATGAAAAACCCAAACCACAGACGCGATGATTCATTTACGAGGTGAGATAAATTTGGTTAAATGAAAGAGGGATTTCACGGCTACGCTAACATGAAAGCACGTCATGCTAGCGTCGCGTTTGGAAATGCTAACGAGGCGAGAAAGAGGAAACGCGCGTATCCGCCGGCGTGTTGTCGTGTTTCCCATCGATTGCTGATTAGAAGCGGCGCAAAGAACAAACAAACAAACAAACAAACAATTAATGCTTCGTTTGAGGCCAAAGTAGATTGGAGATATTTTCTAAAAAAAAAAGCAGGGATGTGATTCATGACATCAGACCACCGTGACATGTGATCGTCTCCATGCAGGAAAACCATGGTGACGAATGCTGCATGAATGTCGACTCTGTAATAGAGTGGAATGCGACAATCCTGCCAACAATAGCACAGAAATGTGTGACACACGTGTACAAACACACATACGCCTATGTTCACACACACACACACACACACACACACACACACACACACACACACTTATAGACCCTATTAGTAAGCATCATCCACTTGGGAGTGTGGGGGGAGGGGGGGGATCCACCCCACAAAAATCCCTGACACCCCCTTACCATCTCTTCCTTATCAGCAGACACCACCAACCTCCCTCCCCTCCACACACACACACACACACACACACACACACACACACACACACAAACAGACCATCAATGATGTCACGAGGCTAATCTCGTCGCGCCTCGGAACCCAATTAAAAAACAGAGATGTGTGGCTGCCAACATCAGGAATCTAATCACATTCCAGGGAAAAGGCGCGTAATTTCCCCGGCTTTCTGCTGAGGTCGAGATAGAGATGGAGAGAGAGAGAGAGAGAGAGAGAGAGAGAGAGAGAGAGGGGATGGGGCGCAGCTCATCACACTCAGGGGCCCCAAAGGTAGGCCTGAAGGGTGCTGCATGGGGAAGGGCTGGGGTGTCTATGTATCTGTGTACTGCCTTGTGTGTGTGTGTGTGTGTGTGTGTGTGTGTGTGTGTGTGTGTGTGTGTCGGCAGGAAATGAAGCAGGCTCAGAGACATTGGCGGGATAAATAAGAAAAGACTGAATAAACAACGACGCGGCATTAATCCATCTCACCCACCCACAGGCACAACAATGGCAACACAAACACTGACAATAACTCTATAGGGATTTCCGTACCATGTTATGCTTGTTAAGTGGTGGTAATATAGGGGCCGATATATACATATACTATATATGTGTGTGTGTGTGTGTGTGTGTGTGTCTGTTTGCTGCATCCACACACAGCAAATACACACTGGATTATAAACACACAACCACAGAGCGTCTAATGAATGTTTCCAAACAGACAAAAGAAATCTAAATGCGCGATTGGACAATGGTGTTTACTGTATATGAAGCAGAAAACAACTTGATAAAAGTTATTAAAGGGGCAGTACGCTGATTTCACACTTGAAAACAGTATGAGAAAGCACTGGAATGTGGTTGTGTAACGATAGAAAACACTTCAGCGTTATTTACCGATGGATGGGTGAGTGGAAAAAACGTGCAGTTCACATAGTGGCCACTTGAGGCTGGCTTCAAAAGCGAGTCAATCCCCATAGACCCCCATGTTCAATAGCTGAACTTTGGAAGTGAATTAACAACGAGTTAACTCCGCCCACTCTGCAGAAACCTGTATATGGATGGATGTAAACAAAAAGGTGCTGATGTCTGATTTCCTATCTTATCTCAGTCCCTGTCCTCTCTCCTGATTGGCTAATCTGTTTCAACAATGGAAACTAACTCACTTTAATTCTGAAATACTTTTTCAATGATACCAAACAGGAAGACGACTGTCATTTCTATATGTTCCCGTTTTAATCGAGATTATTTACAACTGACCTGTTTCCTCTGTGAGTAAATTCAATAATAGATTGATTTTAGCATCTTTAAACTTAACAAAACCCTATTTTCAGCAGCTTAAGCTCAAATACCTGCTTCCCTCAGCGGCGCTGACTCACTCTGATCATGAGAACCACATTTTGTTTTCTGCCTCAGAGGAAAACCCTGAGTGGAGGTCCTGTCTGAGGGTTTTGGGGGTGACTGTGCGGCTCAGGTGGTGGTGGAGGGGGGTTTGGGGGTGCACTGCGAGGTTTATAGTGGGTGGGGGGGCATGTACTGAGAGGGGGGTGGGTAAAGGTGGTCAGTTCATGACGGGGGAAGGGGGGATGGGGGGGGGGGGGGGGGGGTAAAGGTGGTCAGTTCATGACCTGGTCAGGAATGCAGTCACCCTCTCTGGAGCAGAGCCACAGGGACTTTACACCCGGGAGGAAACCGGAGAGCTGGAGTCGAAATCCCTGTCAATCAGACGCAGCCACACAGAGT
>JAFBJT010112426.1:0-11065 GCA_016785325.1 Chascanopsetta lugubris
TGAGTCGGGTTTGACCTCAGCGGAGCCGCTGCTCAGCTGACTTGTGTGTTTGACTCTTTGCAGCCTGGAGCTGTGCAACTTACGTAAACACACACGGTGGCTTCACTTTGCTTTCCAGGCTCTGCAGCATCACACTGATGTGTGTGTGTGTGTGCGTGCGTGCGTGTGTGTGTGAGGGAGAGAGGGAGCTCTAACTCGCCACTTAATGAAAGTAAGAGCAGATCAGAACCTGGCAGCAGTTTTGCTGCAGCAGTTGTGATGGTGCACGGTCAGCGATGTTCTGCAGACGTGGTGGATGAGATCATGATGCTCCTCGTGCCTGAGAACTGGGTTAATAATGTTTACTGATGTTTAATGATGCATCGCTGCGTGACATAGTTTTGAGTTTTTACATTTCTGACTGGGATGAAAGGTTCTCAGAAGGGCAGTTATATGTGATACTATGAATGGAAATATATTGTGAGGCAGACCTGGGTCCGTGGACTGGAGTGAGAGCTGCACGGTTTTGTACGTGAAGCTAGAAAAAATGAGCCAGAATATGCTTTTATTTTGAAATGTGTCCGTTTCGTGTTTGCGTGAGTCTCACGTGCTTGACGTTTCCGTGCGAGGAAGCGCCGCTCTGCCCGGTAGCCTCCGTTCACAGTTCGAAAAGCACCCCCCCGTTTGTTTCCAGTCCAGTTTGCTTTTGAAACGGGTGTTTTTCTGTATTTCCACATATCATAACATTTTGTGCAGAATGTAAAAATATATTCCAGACACACGTTCATTTGATAATCACTGATTATAAAGTGAGGTTGTTCTCAGATCCATTTGAATTTTCTGATAAGCTGCGGTCTGGAGTTTCTCGATATGAGCCACGCATCAACAAATGGCTCCTCAGGTGTTTTCAAAAATGAAATGGAATGATGACGACAAGGCTCGTTTGGCCCCCGGTGACGATCAGGCTCTCAAAGTCTGCATGACTCCTTATGTTACTTAGGGTCTAGACAGTGATGAGGTCTAGACGATATGTAACAGAAGTGGCCTTTGATGTGAACTGAGCAGTAATGAGATCTGCAGGACAGGTGAGCGCTGGTGAGGAGGAGCTGCTGCGTCACCGCGCTGGAAAAACACACCCGCTCCTCACCTCAGTGCGGAGGCCTTCAGGGTGGAGGCCTTCAGGGTGGAGGCCTTCAGGGTGGAGGTCGTCCAGGAAGGACGAGTCTCCGTCACTGGTATAATTGTGATGAATGGACATGACGGCACACCTCTGAATACACTGTGTCTCTACTCGTAAATGTGTAGTATTGTGTTTCGTTGATGTCGTGGGTGCAGAAGAAACTTTGTGCTCATCCTGCCTAGTTCACCTACAATGTAATTTTTTCTTCTAATATATATCTTTATGTGTTCAGGTGAAGCGTTTGTATAGGTTTTCATATCTTTTCCTTCGAGCAGCCAAAACAAATCTCTCCGGTCAGTGTCAAAGGTTTTCAAAATAAAAGACTCGTACTTCAGCTCAGTATAGATCAGTCGTGGAATGACTTTGAAAGAGAATAGAACAGAATAGAGTAGAATGCCTTTTATTGCCCTTGTAGTACAACAAAAATACGGATCAAACAAATCTCCTCAGTCAAGATCAGCGATTTTCAAAAAGAATAGCCTCGCAATCCAGCTCAGTATAAATCATGGATTTACTTTGAAACAGAATCGAAAAGAATAAAGTCCACATCCACCCGTATAAAATGACAGATCATCATACAGAGAGTAGCGTGTCGTCTGGATTGGATGAACCTGCTCCTCAAGCCAGATGGTTATCGGCTCTAACATGTGACAGCCGGGGCTGACACATGTTTTGATATTTACAATAATAAGCGCCGATGGAACCGGGCCTGGGTACGCAACATCATGTTCTCGTGAACGGGTGTGGTCATAAACAACAATGAAATATTTTATTCTTTTTGTTTGAATTTTCTCTCGAGCCCAAACGGTGGAGGAGCTATGCTAACGTGAAGTGCGCGCGGTAAAAATGCCCCCCCCCTCCCCCCGACCCACTCTATTGAAAACAAACCACCCCCAACAACAACACGTGAGCTGGACCTTCATTTAGAGAGGTGCGCTAGCAACCTAGCCCGCGAGTTGGCGCCCGCCTCCCATGCTGGCTGCCAAAATGTGGGTGGAGTCAATACAATACGGTTTACATGCGACACTGAGTTTGAAATTGAATTAAAAAAAAAAAATCTTTTGTTTAAAGCCCCAGAGGAAAAAAACAACAACAACACTCTTCTCCACCAGTGTTGCACATTCATGAAGAGGAAGGGAGGAGCTACTCTCCTTTCACCAGCTCCTCTGTTTTATTTATACCACATGGTGGACTCCCTCGCTCCACTGCCGGGTTATTAACACCCGGTAATTCCAGGCAGTCGACTATGGCCACGTTTGCCGGCGTGGTTCCATCCAGGCCTGAAACCCCCCCCGCCCCCCGCCCCCCCACTCTCTTGTCTCTAAAGGTGCCAGAATCACATCCAACTCTACCCTGAAACAGATTTCTAGTTGCTTATCGAATTGAATAATAGCCGGTCATGCCTCTGCAGCGACGATGGAATGGAATGGAAGGGGGTGGGGGGGGGGCGCGCAAGGCGTCTCGGCCACACAGCGCAGTATAAGGGGGGCTGTGGCTGCTCCAGGGTGTCAGATGCCGAGGTGTCTGACATATCGTCCATGACATTATACTCGGTGGTTACTTCTCTATTTATTCATTCTGCTGTGCTCCGGTCTGATGTTGCCTCCAAAACCAGACCGGGGTAGGAGCCCGAAACCAGGCACGATGGTCCGCAACCGCAAGGCCAGACTCCCCCCTCGCTCCCTCTCCCTCTCTGTCTCTTCCTCTGTCACTCACCCGCCCCCCTCCTACTGTAAGAGAAGCGAGTAGCTCCACTCTGTTGAGGCCTCGACTCCAGTGAAGAGTGATGAATGGACGGGTTGCGGCGGGGCGGGTTCGCTGTGTTGTTTACGCCGAGGGTCAGTGAATTCCCAGGCTGCTCTGACACCGCACAACCTCCTCGGCGGAGCTAAAGGTCTGGGAGTCGGTATTTCATCAACCCCGACCGGGACTCGGCACTCCGGCACAGAGCGGCGGTGTCAAAGTGGCACTGAAGCAAGAAACGAGACAAGACAAAGGCTCCGAGCAGTTTGATGATTACGCTCAGTTTATGTTGCTCCGGAGGAGTGGT
This sequence comes from Chascanopsetta lugubris, assembly GCA_016785325.1. NCBI lineage: Eukaryota > Metazoa > Chordata > Actinopteri > Pleuronectiformes > Bothidae > Chascanopsetta > Chascanopsetta lugubris. Next base: position 3,210 of record JAFBJT010112426.1, read on the forward strand.
GTTGGTTTATCATACGCCAGCCGTGTAGACTCTTGTATATCCTTTCCGATAAAGACTTCTTGCGGTGCTTGGAGTTCTTTTTTAGGCAAAGACTTGTACCTGAAAGGCAAAGTCTCCAAACATGACGGTAGCAATCCCCAGGAATCCAGAGGAGGGTCCAGCCGTCCTGCGTCCTTGCTCCATGACAAGTTCTTTCCCATGTTGGGGCCCCTTGTCATCCAGGTCTGGGTGTGTGCTACTAGGCCAACCTGCATTATTAATCCTTTTCGCAGACAGATGATTCAGAGGAGGGGGCTCCACTCAGCTTGCCAGCCCCCCCACCCCCACCCCCTCGAGTTCCCAGTGACACCATTACTCAGTGAAGCTTGTTAACGTGGAGGACTGGGGGTCTCAGCGGAGGGGAGGTGCTGATCAGGTGGATGACAATCCTGTGGCGTCACTCAGGGCTACGAGTGAGTGTGACGGATGCAGGTTGTGCTCGTTCAAGGGCTCAGAACCAGACGTGCACGCACACAGGGCTCTCAAACCAGAAGGGTTTCGGTTCCCGATCCCAACTTTGAGCTGACCGGCGCAGACCGTCCGAATAAATAATAGATTCGGAACCTGAAAAGTTTACCGTTTGTGGACTTCTCCCCGCGAGTGCCCTCAAGTCCTCACATTTCGAATCTGTTCGAACCGGTTTCGACCTGGACTGGTTTGCCAGAAAAGCACCAAGGTTCTGAGACTCCAGACCAGAGCCAGTTCCAGAACCATGTCTGTCTGGAAGTCGCATCACAGACCCCCACTTTAGCTTTAGCGCTTCTGCAAGATCTCAGTTGTAAGCAGCGATCTCTGGCTCTTCTCAGCCGGGAAGGGAAGTGTCGGAAAGCTCCGAGTGGCCACATGCTAACACCTGGTCTCGGCTGCGAGCGCCAGGAGCCCCGGTTAGCTGCAGCCGACGCTTATCTCTATCTCTCTCTCTCTCTCTCGCTCTCTCTCTCTCTGTGTCCCGACCCACTGCGCCGTAAACCATCCTCGTTTACTCTTTTAATTTACAGCCACAGCCGCGCTCTGCGGTCGCGTATAATGTCAGGCTCACATTGGAGTGTATTTCAAAACGTCTGGCTTCTGTATGAGCGCGAGACGCCACTTTGAACCCTCTCCAGCGGAGGCGCGCATGGTGGCCTCCCTCGGTAGCACGCATGTATGTGCATTACGTAAATACGTTGGTTACTGCAGACTCATTTTGTGGTTTCTCCTCCTTTCAAGCTTTGAAAGTGAACTCCGCTCTGACTCATCCGAATGAGTTCATGCCGTAGAGCTACGATATCTGCGGAAACTGTCATATCTGCCATTTCTGAAAACATTAGGAAAGGGAAGATGTCGGAGCCTCAACTTCATATTCAAACGACGCCCGTTTCCGCAAGTTCTCCACTCGAGATCCTTATCAAATTCAGAATAAAGCCGTGGCTTTGTGTTTCCCTGCCAAATAATGCGCCTCACATCAGTTCACGAGGAGGGGGATTCGGCGAAGAGGCCCTTGGAAAAGAAAGGAGGCCTTTCACTGCTCCCACCCTCTTTCGCTCGCCCTCCTTTATTCCCACTTGTGAAGTGTCACTTAGCTATCACTCCTCAGGGCCTGATTGCCGGGGGTCAGGGGGAGAACTTAAAGGATCAATGGGGCGGGGGGGGGGGGGGGGGGGGGGGGGGGGGGGGGGGGGGGGCAGGGTGGAGAGCGGAGGAGTGTTTCAAGTAGTAAGTTGGCAATAGTGTGATTTTCTTTCCCAGAAGAGTTTATTTGTTTGATTTCCTCCGAGACACGTTCATTCATCCTCTCGGTGCTTAGAGCCACCTAGAGCCTTGTGTTGTTGTTGTAGTTGTTGTTGTTGTTGTTGTTGTTGTTTCAGGCGGTGTTGCCTCCCGTGGGGGTTGGCGCTCGCTAGAGGGTCCTCAAACTTGACACCTTCAGCTCCCGGAGGTTACAGCCGCTCCCCTCTCCCTCGGAAGGTGGATACAAAATGCCCTCTGATTTGTCTGCATTCAAATAAACAAACCCCTCATTTGACATTCAAATCCTTTCAAACACAGACACGTGAGACAATCGACAAGCTTTTGTATCAAATCCACAGCCACGCGCCCAAATAGCCTCTTTTTTTTTTCCTTTTGTCTATGAGCAAACTAGTCATTTTGTCGAGGGGACGCCGCGACGCGGGCGTCTCGGCGGCAGCCCCCTTATCATCGAATCAAACGTGACGGCAGCATCAGACAGAAATAACCCTTTTCCCGACTGCCATTTATCTCAAGCAGGATGAGGGCCCTTCAGAACGCGGGGCAAAGGGCCACTCCGTCGGAGCCTGTTTGCTGCCGTCATGTGACAAGGGCCTCTGCTTTGTGTCTTATCACTGCTTTGGGCCTGTCTCTCAACTGGGCAATATCCTCAGTGGACAAAGGTGCAGACCGAGGGGGGGGGGGGGGGGGGGGGAAAAAAGTGTTGTTTTAGGGGGGGGGGGGGGGGGGGGGGGGGGGGCGTGGAAAGAAGTGCTGTTCTAGCAGTTTTCTGTGGCCTCACATGCGGTGGAGGAGGGTTGGTACGGTCCACACTTGAGGTACTTTAAACTCGGTACCAGTATCCAGCAGTGCCAACAGCTTCACTCGGTAGACTGTTCCCAAAGCGACATCACCCGGAAAGGCTGGGATTTGAACCCAGGACCTCGTGCTCTACCACCGAGCTTACAACCACCACTTACCCGTTTGTGAATAATGCCGGTACCCGGGTATTTCACTCGAGTTCTGTTACAAGTGGACTTCTGTACGCAACCTGAAGGTCAAGCTAGCAATTTGTAGCTTTTACTCTCGCTGCTTCCTGAACGTTCGCTGAGCTATCTGGTCTCTAATGGGAATGGGGGGGTGGGGGGGGGGGGGGGGGTTTACCGGCCAATTTCTGGCACACGTTCCCCTCAGGAGCTCTCCACAAGGGCCCTTGTCCCTTGAGTTGGAGAGGGACAGAAAAGTGCTCCACTCAGCTCCTTGATAAGTAACACCACCCCCCTCCCCTCCTTCCCTCTATCATTCCCTTCCACCCTTCATCTCTTTTGGCCCCCGTCCCCGCCTCCTCTGCCCCGACCGCTGGCCTGCTCACCCCTGCGCTCGGGGGACAATGGCTGACTTTCAAAGAAAAGCAGGAAAAATGAGGAGCGCCGTGTCACAGAATTGCCTGTTTGCTGACGGAATCTTTAAAAGCAGCACCTCATAAATCAAAAGGGAGCATAATGGCCATTGTTTGTCCGAGAGCCACTTGTCCTGCTGACATTCCCCCCCTCTCCTCCCTCTATTTCCCCTCTTCCTGCAGACTCTTGAGATTTTTTTTTTAAATTTCTTATTGCAAGATTTGGTGGAGTTTCCTGCACCACTCGCACCGTCTCCCTTGTTTTCTTCCCGTTTCACAAAAACATGGATTCCTCAAACCGGGATCAGCATAATCTATCGCGGTGCGCATTGTAACTCGGGCCCCCTCCCCTCATCTCCGTGCTCCCATTGTCATGTTGAAATCGGATTAGATGGGAAGCCATTTGCCTCCTCGGTGTCGGCGCCGGACTCTTTGTGCACGCTAGTGTGCGGAATGACAAAAAAAAGCTCGCCGGCAGTTGTCGCGGCCCATTGTGCGTGGATGAAATGCGGAATGGTGCGCAGTGGAAGCTGAGCGTGTTGGGGTTGGTGTGCTCCTCGAGGAGATGCTGTATAAACAGTGTTGAACGCGCTGTTTGCATTCGCAGACACGGTTGGCCGGCAGGGAGCTCTGTCATGCTCCTGCATGAAACCACACGCCGGATCCTGTTTTGATTTCAATAGGCTATTAATGAGGTTTCAGAGTCGGCCCTTTTCTTTCGACGTGTTCGCAATCAAGAAGATATTATCATAATGAGATCACGGGCTCTGCGTTGTGATTAAACAAATCTGCCATTTCCATAAAGCCTATTATTGGTTACCTTAACTCTGGGTGCACACTCTCTGTCTTTCTCTCTCTATCTCCCCCAGCCCCTCCCTCTCTCCTGGCTGGCCCACAAATATGTGCATTGGTGGAGAGACGGTGTTCCATGAATAAGCCATGAGCTGGTCAGACGTGAACTAGATTCCCAGCTTTTAGAGGAAGGATATTTTCTGCAGAGTAGCCGAAGCTCCTGACGGGGAATTGAGCATCTCGGACATTTTAGACATTCGTAGTTACCCTCCTTATCAGCGCGTAAATACTCAGTGTGGGATCCAGTACAATAGAACCATGGACACAATGGTGCATCAGTGCTAGAGTCTTAACCACAAAGGCACAGTTTAGGGGAGAGTGGCCTTATCTGCAAGAGCCGCTTCACCCTGATAGACCCTTGGTTATCTCGGCGTTCCATTGTGTTTCCCACTTTATTGCGCTTAAGAGCTGATTTTGTCGCCACCGCGTCGGCATTCATTGTATTTATTAAAGAGCTTCTATTCACCCCTTTCCATTTTTGTGTCGTTTACAAGCCAGATTACGACAAAACGACCTCAATTAATCCCATTAAAAACTTGGTTGAAGGATGCAAGAGGGAGTCATGCTCTTGCAGATCCAGGAATTACTCATTGATTTTGGGGTCCGGCATTTTCACAGGCAACTGTCTGAGATGTTTAGAAAATGTTTCCCCATACTCTCCACCACTCCAGTTCCTATTTCCTTCAAACAATCTGTTGAACCTTCTTTGCTAAAGAGCCTCCCCTTTGCTGCGAAACCATAGACTGTTTGGCCTCATCCTTTCCATCCACACATTCAGCCCCGCTGGTGGCCAGTTCCCTTGCTGGCGAGGGCAGGAGAACCCGGGGAAAAGTGATCCACGCTCCTCCCAACGTCAGTCAAACCACTCTTATCGCCTCCGCGATAATCTAGACGCTGCGGTTGGCCACCAATTTTTTGCAACCCAATACCCGGAGAGCGGAGCCCATTTACTTTCCCCTTCAGAGCTATTTGTTCTCAAGTGCTCCTTGATTATACGTCTGTGCGTGTAACGTATCCGAGCGAGGAACGGTCGGTCGGCCAACCCTCAGCGAGAAAACCAAACCTGCGCTTGTTAGAAAACAGATTTCCTTTCTGACACGGGCCTTATTACACTTTTGATTTTTCGCAGATCGTAGACGTGGGTGGGGCGCGGCCATGCCTGAGTCAGCAAAGTGGACTGACGGGATGTATGTGTGTTTTGATTAAGTCTTACCGCCGTGGAACATTAGATCCAGCGTTGGAGGAAAGAGGAGCGACGGGAGGGGTCTTCCCAACCGAGAGTATGAGAGTGCGTGATCAAAATGACTCATATTAGCATATTAGGAGGTGGGAAAACCCTGCACCTCATTCCTAATATGGCTAAATGAAAGGTTGAACGTATTTCGAAGTTCCTGTAAATGTGTGATAGTTTGTCAATAAGGGTTTTCTGTTTTGTGTCGGCGGTGAGATGTGGGATGTATGAGTGAGAGAGCCTGTTGCTGTTGGACTGTTGGTCACTAATAGGTTTCCAAACCCTGCGATCAGGCTGAACACAGCCAGTGCGTCATTGATAAGAGAGAGCAGCTCACTCCATCAACCCGATTACATTATGGAAGCTCCCGCTCCTCTTCACCCTTTGCTCTAACCTTTTGTTTTCTTCTCTTCCAGGGAGCTGATGCCCAAGACCCTGGAGGGCCAGATCACCATGGAGAAGACGCCCAGCTACTTCGTCACCAGAGAGGCCCCGGCCCGGATCTCCGCCATGTCCCGGGACACCAAAGTGATCGTGGTGGTGAGGGACCCGGTCACCCGGGCGATCTCAGACTACACGCAGACGCTGTCGAAGAAGCCCGACATCCCCTCCTTCGAGAGCCTCACCTTCAGAAACAGGACTACGGGGCTCATCGACACCTCGTGGAGCGCCATCCAGATCGGCATCTACGCCAAGCACCTGGACAACTGGCTGCAGTACTTCCCCATGGGGCAGATCCTGTTCGTCAGCGGCGAGCGGCTCATCAGCGACCCGGCCGGAGAGCTGGGCCGCGTGCAGGACTTCCTGGGGCTCAAGCGGATCATCACGGACAAACACTTCTACTTCAACCAGACCAAGGGGTTCCCCCAGTCGCCCCAGACCAAGGGGTTCCCGTGCCTGAAGAAGGCGGAGGGCAGCAGCAAGCCCCACTGCCTGGGCAAAACCAAAGGGAGGACCCACCCCAACATCCACCCCGAGGTGGTGCAGAGGCTGCGGGACTTCTACAGACCCTTCAACATGAAGTTCTACCAGATGACCGGACACAACTTTGGTTGGGATTGACGTGAAGAGACTTAGTTTTAAAACAAAAGACAAACTTTTTTTTTTTTTCTTCTTCTGTAATTCAATGGCAAGATGTGGAAATATTGCTATATATATGTAAAATGTACAGAAATCTATTTTATAATAATTTATTTTTATTTCTAAGCAATTAATTCACTAAGCTGCCTAACCATATTTGTATATAACATCTGACCCTCGTCCGACCTTCGTCCGTGTTTTTAACATTCCTCATTTTTTAATGTCGGGAGTTGTCTGGCTCCTCCCACCTCCTTGTTGTTGTTGTCGTCGTCGTCGTCGTCGTCGTCGTGGAAACTCAGTGGATTTTACTGGTGCTTCATGATAATGCAGACTATCAGTGAGAACCTGGAGGTGTAGAAGCACCATGATACGGGTACAGAGTGGAGAACGCATATCCATCGTCCGTCCTCAGTTGTATGTACGTCACAACTTTTACTTTCGCCTTGTCGTTCCGAGAGAGAGTCTCCTCGATGGCGTTTTGCGAACGCTCCATCCGTGCGACTACGTTTTTGATTGAAAACGCTGAGTCATCAGGCTCTCATCACGTCACCGTCCTCCCGAATAGAACAACCAGCGTTATTAGCCTTAGATCTTGAATCATCGCGTTTTCTTTGCTAATGGCTGGTTTCCAGTTAGATTACACTTTTCTGCCCTGGTGTAACTCTTATTTTGTAGGAGACGATATGTTTGCGAAATCCGTTACACTGCCCATGTCCTGTATTTTAGCTTCACTTCCTGTTTACACGTCCATGCCTTGTTTATTCAAGTGAATGGTAAAACACTCATATTTTACTTTGAAAACCGTTTCAATCAGAAATGTATTCGTATGGATGTAGCTAAAGAAATACCGTCCTATCACGTTGGTTCCACCGCTGTCTCGGGCCTGATCTCTAACAGGTGGATCAATACGCCTAATTGATCCCCATTGTGTCACTCATACTTAAAGTCTACAGCTGCCCTTTCATTCTCGGCGCTCCCGCTGCCCGCTCTAATGAATGACCCATCCGTCAAACATCCAATCCCGTGGCCCGGACCACATCGGAGTCCATGTTAACATGATGCTAATTGGGGCAAAAGGTAACTGGAAGATCAATCCAGACCCCCACGTTTCTCCGAGTCCCACATTAGTTCGTGCGGTTCAAAGGTCAGGCAAAAAAAAAAAAAAAAAAATCTCAATCAAATTTTCCTTCGAGTGGCGTTGGATTTGTTGTGGAGCGCAGGAAGGGGGGGCGGTGACTGTGCCTTGTTCTTCACGGTAGAATGGAGGGTTTTTGCGCGAGGTAGCGAGACGCCCGTCTCTCAGAGAGAGCGTGAAGATGTGAAGCGATGACAGACGGCAGCACGGCTTCACCCCGGGTGAGACCCTTCAAACGGAGCTGGAGCAGAGATCCCCCCCCCCCCGTCTCAGATCTGCAAACCAGATGAGATCAAAGTGAGAGGATTGGGTTTTTTTATTTTTATGTTTTTTTGGGGGGTGGGAGTGTGGTGGGGGGGGGGGGGGGGGTGGGTGTGGGTGTTTGTTTCTCCCCTTGTCTTCTCCACCTCCGG
>JAFBJT010112427.1:274-7774 GCA_016785325.1 Chascanopsetta lugubris
TCTCTGTCTCTGTCTCTCTCTCTGTCTCTCTCTCTCTCTCTCTCTCTCTCCTTCACACTCTCGCCCGTCCGTCAGCACTGTAAAAAATAACAGGTGCAGGGTCAGAACAAGGAAAAAAGTCCTTGCAGGTAAAAAGTGATGCAGAGTTTTTTTTAAATTTATTATTATTATTTTTTTTTTATTTATTTATTATTATTCAACTTTATCATTCAAATGATGATTCATGTGACATCAGCACTTTACGCTCGTGTCTGTGGACCCGCTATTTTTAACTCCAGCTCAGATTCCACAGTGACAGGTTTTCCACAGATAAATAATGAGGCAGAGAAAAGTCAAATAAACACAGGAGACTCGGTTTCTCCGTGAGTTTGTTGCAGAATCTGCGAATGAATACATTTGCATAATCAATCAGAAGGAGCGTGCGGGGAAGTCTCTGGAACACGCGTGTGACGCGTTTCTTATGTTTCAGAGTTGTAGAGAAACTGGTTTGTTGTCTTTGAATATTTGGATCGTATCATTGAATCCGTGTGGAACCAACGGCACGACACATTTCGATGAGTCGTCAGATTCTCAGTTCAGACCAGGAGAGAGTCTGACGGATGAGAAACGCTGAGTCGTGATCAGATCACACTGATCGGTGCTTTGATAAGTTCCCTTTTGATTCGTAAGAGTCATGTGACTTACCGAGTAAATGTCCTTCATGTCCCGTCCAAGAGACTCTACAACGTCCATTCAGTTCCATGTAGAAACAACAGCTCCACCATAAACATGTGACAATAATAGTAATTGTCATAATAATAATCATTTGAATACTTTTCCATATTTGCTGAGCATGCACGTAAATAAGTAACAAGTTGTGTGGATTTATGAGAAGAGATGATATTTTTCTTTAATGTCACGGAGAAATGAAAGGTTACCGAAGTATGTTTACTGTAGTTAATCAATAAATGTTCTATTTGTGTTTGTTGTGTTTATTATTTTACGGAATCTGCTTTAACTGTATGTTTCAGTGATTTACTCTCTGTCAACAACGTCCGAGTGTAACTTTCCTGTTTAAAGGGAGATTAAGCTGAATCTGACGCCACAGGTGTTTGGTTTGTCCATTCTGGGCCACTGTAAAAACATGGTGGTGCAACATGGCGCCCCCTGGTGGAGAGGAGCTGCTCCTGATGTCGATGTCAAAAGCTCATTCACAGATATTCACCCATTCATGTGACCGTACGCTCCTGAAAACATGAGGATAGTTGTTAACGTCCTCCAGTGAAATCGGACGCACTGCACCTTTAAAAATCTGGATTCGGTTCAAACCTGGTGTGGACGTGACGGAGGGTTCATGGAGTCCGTCAGGGGCTCGGTGCCCTGGCGGCCATTGTTTCATATCCTGAAACAGTCTTTGGAGACCTGAGGCAACAATGGCCCCAGACTATCAAAGACTGGCACTGCACACACACGCACACACACACACACACACACACACACACACACACACACACACACACACACACACACGCGCGCGCGCGCACAGGAGATGGTTGGAGTTCCAGTTGACGTGGGTCAGTAATGAGGGTGACAGTCTGTGGAGGTTAATGAGTTCAGAGCGACGCCACGATAAGATAAGATCGCGGAGCTTCTTTGCTCCGCCCCCTTCCCTAATGATGCGCCTGTGTGATGCGCCGTCCTTTGCTTGCACGCTGTGTGTGTGTGTGTGTGTGTGTGTGTGTGTGTGTGTGTGTGTGTGTACTTTCAGCTGTTGTCTCCTTTTTGTCATTTTCGTTCCAAATGTAACCAAACGTTTCCCGGCACGCAGAGGAAACTGTGTCAGAGCTGTGGCACAAAATGGCCGCTCCGCAGCGTCACACGGTCTGATCCAAATCCTTGGGTTTACACCAAGGTACAAACTTCTACTTTTGAGTGTGTGTTTTCATCGGGAGGTTCTTCATCTCACTGGTTCACTCGGGAGGCCACGCCCTTTAATTATGCACAATTTCACACCGGGATTGAATATCAAATAAGCTCCGCCCACATTCCGTTGTCACGGGAAAACATGTGACTGATTGAGGTGGAAAGTGTCGTTTTAAACGTGATCATTTGAACATGGGAGTGAATGGGGATTGACTCACTTCTGCCCCTAGTGGCCAACCTGTGAACTGCAGGTTTTCCCACTCGTATCGGCCTCATGTCAGCTCTGGAAGTGACTGCTCAAACAGAATCAATGACTTGGTGTCATGTGGTGCAGAAGTGATGTGTGTCACACTGGTTTCATGTTGTTTACGTGGTGTAAACCCACACACGTGTTGTTGTTGTTGTTGTTGTTGTTGTTAGCGTGTGCTCCTCATCATGTGTGTGACCTCGCTGTGGTTGTTGTTGCTCCTGAATGAACCCGAGGAAATGAAAGAATCAGCTCCTCCTCCTCCTTTAATGTTTCCTGCCCCACACAAATGGTTTTCAGTTTAAACCTCAAAGCTTCAGCCGCTGACGACCTTTGACCCGCACTGCAAACACACGTTCAGAAGTTTGTTCTGAATTACCTTTGACTTTAATCATGATTTATTTCGGTCATTGAGCAGAATGTCTCAGGTGTTTATTCATTGATAGAGAAAACATGTTCAAAAGCAAAGAAACAGGGGAATGGCCCTTTAAGTATTCAGAGGTATAACTATGGTGACAGGGATGTTTCTGAGAAATATACCACAGGTTCTCCTGCAACTGCACCTCTAGAGGTCACCAAATCTTACACACTGCACCTTTAAAATAAATAAATAAATTAAAAAAAAATTATAATAATAATAATAAAGTTTGATTTTCAAAGTCAAGAAATGAAAAATAGATGAGTCAGAGTCGTTGCACAATCTGAGGTTGTAGCTTTGTTGTTGTCCTGGTTGTTGACATTATAGTTATAGTTATTAGTCGTTATTGTTGATGTTGTTGTTGACGTTGTTGTTGTTGTTGTTGTTGCTGCAGGAACAGCTCGGAGCGGCGTAAGGAGAAGTCCCGGGACGCGGCTCGATGTCGGCGCAGTAAAGAGACGGAGGTTTTCTATGAACTGGCTCATCAGCTGCCGATGCCCCACAACGTCAGCTCACACCTGGACAAGGCCTCCATCATGAGGCTCGCTATCAGCTTCCTGCGCACGCGCAAGGTCCTCGCCACAGGTAACACACACACACACACACACACACACACACACACACACACACACACACACACACACACACACACACACACACTCACATGTTACACAAAGGAAAATGGTGGCAGGTCACCGCTAACAAGCCCTGCGACGTGAGGTCTCAGACAGAGTGTGTGTGTGTGTGTGTGTGTGTGTGTGTGTTTGTACAGTAGGAAGGAATGTGCTGGACCTTTCTTCTCCTCCTTCCTGTCGTCTTATTTAAAATTAGCAGAGGAGGAAACTCCTCAAAGAAACAGACCTATTGTTCTGGAATTCCTCCTCAAACGTCTGCGTCTCCGAGTGAGAAGATCAGAGGAGAAGAAACTCAAAGCAGCTCGGTCGATAACAGCACGGAATGACCCTTTAATTTCTAGCGAGCGTCTTTTACCTACTGGTACGAAGACAAAGTCCAAAACGAGACGTATCAATCTTTAACTTTCCTCAGATGGCAAATCTGAGAACCACACTTTATTATTATTGTTATGATTATTATTATTCTTTTTTTGCTTTTATTACTTTACATTTTTTATTGTAAGTATTATTATAATATAATTATTCAATCTTCTTCATCTTCTTCTTATTGCTATTATTATTTTTACTATTTTATTATAAGTATTATTACATGTGTTTATGTTTTTATTGTCATCATTATCATATTACTATTATAAGAAGTACATAACATTTTATTATTAGAATTATTATATGACAGTATATTTTCATTATATAGTATATTAAGTGTATCATGTTATTTCTATTATTATTGTTATTCTACATTTTCTTCCCTTTTTTTTGTTCATTTAAAAAAAAATCATCATTTCACATCACACAGAGAAAAAGTGAATTCCAGGTGATGTTTTGTTTTTCTATATTTCATCTTTTTGTTAACGACCTGAAAACACCTTCATTCTGAAAGCAGAGTGAGAACCCGGCGCGGGGACAGGAAGTGGTTGTCACGCCTTGAATCTGTAAATCTTTAGTGGCTCTTTCTCCTCCTGTCATGTGAACGTGTGATGTGGTGTCGGAGTGTTTATATCAAATGATCGGTGGCTGCAGATAAAGCAGAATGATGACGATGAGTCATGGAGGCGGAGCTTCGGTCGAGCGGCTTCCTGCTGCTGTTGCTCTGAGTTTGTGTCATCGCTCACTTTTAATGAGCTTCCAGCTCCTGAGGAGCGAGACGCTGCTCGCCGTTAAAGGTGCATGATGTCAGGTTTGAACAGGTTTTTCAGGTAGTTCAGGTTCAAAGGGTTAAAGGGGCAGTGCGTAGGATTATACAATATGACATGTAATATGTGTCTTCCCTTGGAATATACATGTTATACTGTTTGGCAGCCGTTTCTAAACGTTTTAAACAAAACGAATTAAACTTTTTAAATATGTAAATATATTCCATATTTTAATTTTTTTATTCTATTCATTTCTCTCTACTTTTTGTCTTTCTTTTGTTTTCTTAACTTTATCTATTTGTTTATTTATTTTTTTCGTTTAAATCAAACATAAGTTTATATACTGGATGTTTGATTTCTGAAATCTTCTGACCTCAGTCTAACGCACTGCACCTTTAAGGCTGTCGCACCATCTGCTGACATGGTGGGAACTCTTACTAGGCGCAGCCACCAAGTGGCGTTTGTCGCTGTTTGGCTTCACTTTTCAGAGCAGTGATGTCGTCCATGATTGTTTCAATCCAATCAGTGTAAAGTTCCTGTGTTTATCAACCAATAAACACTTGAACTTTGAACCGGAGGTCAAACGTAGTCAAGAATCCTCACTAGCTAATCCTGGGCTGTGACCTCTGACCCCTGAAAGGTCAGCATGGGCGGGGCTCGGCCAATCAGAGGCAGCGTTGGACTAATCACGGGGAAACGTCCATATCTGTACATCAGTGTTCTTTGGCTTCTAACATGTTATATAGCAGACGTGTTCCCTGTGTATGTGTGTTTGTGCCGTGTAACACACACACACTCACACACACACACACGCGCACGCGCGCGGCGTGTCTGCGTGTGCACGCCGGCGCCAGCGCGGCCGTGTGTTATGGCTGGTGGCGTTGAACGCCAGCACCCGGCGAAGGATGGGCAGAGCCGCTCGCTTCCTCTCTCATCTCTCCCTCCATCGCCCGCAATCAGACGCAGGAGATAAGGTTGTATCTGCCTCTTCATCGCCCTCCCCCCCCCCCCCCTCCGGCCCCCCCTCCCCCTCCGGCTCCTCCCCCTCCCCCCGGCTCCTCCCCCCTCCCTCCTCCCCCCTCTGCTTTCCTACCCTCATTACCTCCACTCCTCCTCCTCGTCCTCGTCCTCCTCCTCCTCCGCCTCTCCCCCATGTTTTCCTCCCTCTGCACAGATCCCTCCTTATCTCTGCCCGGCTTTGATAACCACACAGACAGGGGGCCTCAGCAGCGCCCCCTCTGGATTTAAAGGGGCAGTTCACCGGGTTTCCTGCAGCCACTCTGTGTCAGAGCTGCAGATTGTAAACGACTCGTTATCTGAAAAATCTCAGAACGTGAAACTGAAACTGTGTGAAGAGTCGGATTCCACACAGGTTATGTAAGAAAACTGTGCAACCAACCTTTTAAAGGAGTATTGCGTCATTTTCTTTTTCTCACCAATGAATGAACACTTTGTTACAGAAGCTCAAAAGTGCCACATTCCACGATTTATGGAGATATTTTATCTTTTATCTTTTAAAGGTCAGAGAAGATCTGAAGTGATTTGAGATTCTGGTTTTATGCCGACGTCGTCTTAAGCACGTTAGCTTCGACTCGACAGACAGGGTTTGGGTTAGAGTGTAGCCGGCACTTCCTCCTCTAGGGGGCGATACACAATCACACGTCAATTTCATTTTGAATCAGATGTTGAATATTTGAAACTTTTATGTCCTGTAGGAGTTTGTCTTTATACAATAACAATAGTGTCAGAATCCAAGAACAGGCAAAAAGAGGCGGAGCACAGGTCGAGCTGGGGGCGGGCCCATGGTGCCCATCCACAGAAGGTCAACCCAGGTGTCACTCAAGAGGCCACGCCCCTTAATTATGCACAATTTCATCCCTGGATAGAATAAATATTCGATGAAGCCCCGCCCCCGTACAGATTGCGACCAAAATGGTGGTTTGTACCTTTTAAAGATGTTTCATTCGCCTCTGAAGTTGATTATCAACATGGGAGTCTGTGGGGATTGAGCCTCTAGTGGCCGCAGTGTGAACTGCGAGGGTCTCCCTTCGTCCTGCGATTGTCGGTTGTTGATGGAACCAGAAGTTAAAGTCGCGCGTCTCGGCCGAATCCGAAGAATTTCACGAACCCAACCAGCTGGTTGTTGTCGTGTCGTTTGATCCGCGTGGTATTTGTTTGCGTTGCCTTCGGACACGTTTCCTGCGTCTGTGTCGAGTGTGAGAACAAATCACAACAATAATATTTACCTCCGAGAGAAGGAGGGCGTGTTTACTTTCCTGGAAGAAGAATCGCTCCGTAAATAACGCTTTCAATATGTGGCATTAAATCACCGGAATACTCTGAAAACAAACATCAGCTTCTTATTTCTCGCTTCTCTTTCATCATCATCATCATCATCATCATCATCATCATCACCTTGACTTAGTTCCCTCCCCTCCTTTGTTTTGAAATTCATTGGATGACAACAAGAGGGCGGAGCCTCGGTCTGAGCCGCTCGGATCCGACCTGAATCCTCCTCTGTCAACTTCTCAGTCTGAGGAGACGAGGTCTGTCAGTGAGGTGGGGATGTGATGTCGTGGTCACCTGGTCACATGGTCACATGGTCACATGGTCTCGTCTTCATGCCAATATAAAAACAGTAGAGGAAGTGACGACAGGAGCAGCAGCTGTTTCTCTCTGCTTCTGAAACCAGGACGCTTACGCAACCACACAAACGGAGCGACTCCGCTAATCACCGCTAAGTATTTAGGCCAAAGGTGGCGCTGGCTTTCGGGACCAGGCCCCCGGAGGCTCTGCGGCTCCCCGGGGCCCGGGAGGAGGCTCCGAGGGCTCCGCCGGAGGTTTGGGCCGTCTGGGCCCGGCTCCAAACTCCAGAGCCCAGCCTCCTCCTCCACAGGAGCCCTGAGAACCGGACCCCTGTTATCAGAGGGGAGCAGAGGAGTCACAGGCCCAACCATCCTGCGCGCACGCGCGCGCACACACACACACACACACACACACACACACACACACACACACACACACACACACACACACACAGAGTTGTCTTTGTCTCCTCTGCTTGGTCATGCTGGCTGGTTTCAGGCAGGAGAAGTTGGAGGATGGGAGTTCTTCGAACTCTCCAGTGATGATCACACACACACACACATACACACTGAATTGTAC
>JAFBJT010112427.1:12774-14360 GCA_016785325.1 Chascanopsetta lugubris
GGTCATGAATCCACTTCGATGGATGATTTAAGAAAGATGAGATTTGGAAAAAGGACACATCTTCACTCTGCTGGTAACTGCCAGGTGAAACACACACACACACACACACACACACACACACACACACACACACACACAGGAATGTGTTTCTCTGATTGCCGTGTGCTGATTGAATTGAGTTTGACTTGGCAGAGACGCGGCTGAAAAATTTAAGCCTGAGATGAAACATTAATACATTAATAAGACGCCGTCATGACACTGATGGAGCGAATCCTGATCGCTCGCTCACTCACTCTCACACACACACACACACACACACACACACACACACACACAGGCTGTAGCAGCAGGACTCTCCCAGCGTCACGGTTGATATGTTGTCAAACAGCGTGATTGACAGCACGATGGAATGTGTCAAAGTTTAGGAATATCTCTCACTCGGTAGCGCAAATAGGTGATGACGACCACACACACACACGCGCACACACACACACACACACACACACACACACACACACACACACACACACACACGCGCGCACGCAGATATGAGTTACACAAGCACACGCACGCAGACGCGTAATCTTATCAAGCTGCTCATGCAGGACAAAGGTTCCTTTTGGATAATTCTGTGTGTGTGTGTATGCGCGCGTGTGTGTGTGTGTGTGTGTGTGCGCGCGCGTGCGTGTGTGTGTGTGTGTCCGTGCCAAAAACAAGGACCCATTTTCCCTGTTGGCCGTCTCACTGCAGTTTAACAGTCGCCCAAATCTTCTGTCCAATTACGCAAATGAGTGGCTGTAGTTGGGAGGTCGGCGGCTCGGCCAGGACTCAGACTCATTAGTGACGGACAGGCGGCGGCGGCGGCGGCCTGAGGGATGATGACACACGCGGACCAATCACAGCGCAGGAAGCCTTTCTCCGCTTCTTTACCACCGTCCAATCAAACCGTGTTTGGAAAGTTGATCAAATGACCATAAAATAAGCAGCAGCACGAAATCGACGTGAACATAAAGAAAACGGGTTCCAACTAAAACAGGAATCAAAGAACCAAAATTCAAATGAACATGAACAAATGAATCAAAAGCGCAGCGCGGAACAGACTCTCACACCAGGTTATGACGTGAGTTCACTGCAGCAGTTCTCTCTTTTTATTGGATTATCCAAACATGATCATTTAACATGAATTAAAATTAAAATGATTTGAATCAGTATCTTGATAAAGGGGCAAATCCAACGATTCTAAATCTGTAGATATAGATAGAAATGTTACATACAACGGATCTACCGAGAACTCAACCGAGCCGTGTTTGAAACAGTCCCAGTGCCCCCTGTGGCTGTAGAAGGAAGTGCAGTCAGGAGGAGTTTTCTCTTCAGTTTACAACCATGCTTTTTTCTGAAATCACTGTCTCACTCTTCTTCTTCTTCTTCTTCTTCTTCGACACTTTATTTTAAGTATTTTTTTATCTCTTGTTCCTTCATATTTTTAGTTTCTATTTGAACCCCCTTCTCTCTCTCTCTCTCTCTCTCTCTCTCTCTCTCTCTCTCTCTCTCCTCTCTGGTCTGAGGCCTGCAGCTGTCAGTGTTAT
>JAFBJT010112428.1:8048-23143 GCA_016785325.1 Chascanopsetta lugubris
AAGGTTGATGGACAGATGGATGGATGGATGGAAGGTTGATGGACAGATGAATGGATGATGGATGGAAGGTTGATGGACAGATGGATGGATGATGGATGAAAGGTTGATGGATGGATGGAAGGTTGATGGATGGATGGATGGAAGGTTGATGGACAGATGGATGGATGATGGATGGATGGAAGGTTGATGGACAGATGGATGGATGGATGGAAGGTTGATGGACAGATGGATGGATGGATGGAAGGTTGATGGACAGATGGATGGATGGATGGAAAGTTGATGGACAGATGGATGGATGGATGGAAGGTTGATGGACAGATGGATGGATGGATGGAAGGTTGATGGACAGATGGATGGATGGAGCTTTGGTTGGATGGAGGAATGGACAAATGGAAAGTTGGATCGATGGATGATGGAAGGAACTTGAGATGGACAGATGGGTAGATGGATGCTGGATGGATCAATGGATGGACGGATGGATGGATATATAGGTAGATAGAAGGTTGATGGATGGATGGAATTTCGGGTGGAAGCTGATGGAAGGAACTGGGGATGAACGGATGATGGATGGACATAAAGGCTCTTTAAACTATTGAAAATCACTTCCCTGCTTCAAATATCGAAGGTTTAACTCGTGACATTTGATGTATGAGATTCAAACTGAATAATACGAATGTGATGATGATGATGATGATGATGATCATACATTCCACCATGTTCTTTGAGTGAACCCTCTGCGTGGTGCTTATTATGGTCTGGCCGCCTCGTGTTGATCTGACAGGTGAATTCTGCCTCTGCACATTTTGTGTTTTCTTGGAGACTCGTCGTTGTCATCACTTGTTTGTCTGTGGTCGTGGCCCCTGAGGAGAAAACCTGCCTCCCCCCAGTGTGTCAGGAGATGATACTGCCCCCTCCTCCTCCTCCTCCTCCCCCTCCTCCTCCTCCTCCTCCTCTCCTTTGTCTCCTCCACAAACAATCCTCCCTTGTTCTCCTCCTCCTCCTCCTCTTCCTCCTTGGCTCCTCTGCAGCTGCCTGACTCGACATAATATCCACAAGAGCTGCCTCACATTTAAAATGGCTGAGTCAGGATGCACCGCGCCGCAGCACAAGCTGTTTCCCTGCTGCACTTTGTCTCGTGCGAGAGGCCGAACTTTGTCCGCTGAACAGTTGTAATGCAGTTTCACCCGGAGGGAGGAAGCGCAGCTCCGAGCGCAGCTCCGGACTCAATTTACCGCTTTGAGAGGCCGAGCGGGTCCGAGGGCAACTTCACCGGAGCTGAGGAGCCTGACGGCAGGTCTGTTATCGAGGGTCCGAACCTGTCACTCCACCTCAGAGACCGTAGGCATCAAGGACATGGATCAGCCAATGGGATCCAAGCATTGAATAATCAGGCTTTCCTCAAACCCATACCGTACTATTCTATTCTATAATACACTCTACAGGTACTATACTGTGCTGTACTGTGCTATTCTATACTATAATATACTGTACTATACTATACTACTATATTATACTGTACTATACTATACTACTATATTATACTGCACTATACTATACTACTATATTATACTGCACTATACTATACTACTATATTATACTGTACTATACTATACTGTACTGTACTATTCCATTCTATAATATACTGTATAGTACTGTACCATACTATACTACTCTACTATATTATACTGCACTATACTATACTACTATATTATACTGTACTATACTATACTGTACTGTACTATTCCATTCTATAATATACTGTATAGTACTGTACCATACTATACTACTCTACTATATTATACTGTACTATACTGTAATGTACTATTCTATTTTATAGTATACTGTATAATACTGTACTGTACTATACTACTCTACTATATTATACTGTATTATACTATACTACTACATTATACTGTACTATACTATACTCTACTATGCAGAACTGCACTGTACTGTACTATACTATCCTACTATATTATACTGTACTATACTATTCTATTCTATAATATACTGTATAATACTGTACCGTACTATACTACTCTACTATATTATACTGTATTATACTATTCTACTACATTATACTGTACTATACTATACTCTACTATGCAGAACTACACTGTACTGTACTATACTATCCTACTATATTATACTGTACTATACTATACTCTACTATGCAGAACTACACTGTACTGTACTATACTATCCTACTATATTATACTGTACTATACTATACTACTATATTATACTGTACCATACCATACTATACCCACAGCCCAATGGGTTTCGGGGGGGTTTTATCGTGTACCTCCCAAATGTTGAGTCAGGATTATTATGATCTTCTCAGGACTGGAAACCGGGCTCATCTTCTCCCAGAGCCACAGCAGAAAACCTCCAACCCAGTCGGTCGTTCTCCTGCCACAACATTCCTCTCTAAGTTTTCTCATCTGATCCATTCGATTCCACTCTGAGACATTTGCAGTTTCATGTCAAGGTCACGGTATTTAAATGATCGGATGAACGCGTCCCCTCCTCGGTTTGAAAACGTAATTAAATAAGAGGCAGAGACACGGAGGCCTCGTCGCAGCAGATTGTCCTCGTCCTTTAAACACGTCTCCGTCATCGTCTTTGTTCATTAAGCAAAAAGTGGCACAATAAAAACACACTGGTGCTTAAAGGAGAAACTAATGGACGATGTGTGCGTGTGTGTGTGTGTGTGTGTGTGTGTGTGTGTGTGTGATGGAGGAAGCGGCTGTTCCCTCTGTGCCACCTCCCTCCCTCTGCTGAGTCTCTAATTCTCTCTCCTTCACCGCCCCTCTCGACCCCGGCGAAGGCTCTGAGCCCACTTTTGTTTATCTGGCAGCGGCTGCAGATGCAACACCAGCGCCCCCCCCCCCACCCACCCACCCCCCAAACTCCTCCCCCCACACCCCCACTATCCACCCCCCTCCCCCACCTCTGTCTTTCTTCCCTGAAAGATATTTCCAAATGAGTAAGCCTCGACCACAGCTGCCTCTCTGACGCATTAATCACTTGGCTGCCACCCCCTTCACTCCTACACACACACACACACACACACACACACACACACACACACACACACACACACACACACACACACACACACACACATCACCTGGTTTGACTCCTATAAGTAAAAGCATGTACCATGTAAATATAATATGAACATGTGTCAGTGCACATGAGTTGATGTGTGGAACACACATACACGCACACACACATGCACACACACACACACACACACACACACATATTTACATGTTCACATACACACACATACACATTGACACATGTACACATACACAAAGCCATCCACCCACCACTTATGTGACTCTTTACACAACACTGTCTCTCTCTCCCCTCTTTCTCTCTCTCTCTCTCCCCCCTCTCTCTCTTTCTCTCCCCTCCCCCCCCCCCCCCCCCCTCCCCTCTCTCCCCTCTTTCTCTCTCTCTCTCCCCCCCCTCTCTCTCTCCCCTCTTTCTCTCTCTCTCTCTCTCTCTCTCCCTCTCTCTCCATCCAGCCTTGGCTCCCACATGACCCTCCATTTTCCTCATCATTAGCGACACCAACCAGCAGCCACGTTCCATCCCTCCCTCCTATACCCTTCCTGTCTCCCTCGCCGCTCCTCTGTTTACTTCTTGATTTTTTTTTTTTTTTTCCTTGATTTGAATCCAGAACAAAAAAAACCCTCCTCTGAGCACGAAAGGCAGCGGGGAGGAGGGTTAGCGTGACGGGGGGAAGAGGAAGAAGAAGGAGATCAGAGGTATAAGACCACCAGTGGATGGTGGAGCCGGAGACGAGCGCGTCGCATCGATTTCGGCTCAAAGATTATTTATCAGTTTGAAAACGCACCTTTATGCTTCATTGAGTTATGATCAAAGGAAGGTGTGTTTTGATTTAGCATGATGCTACATGCTAGCATGTCTGAAGGATACGTATCTCAGTTCCTCCCTGTGCTCATCACAGACAGCGCGTCCTGTTGGCTGGGTAGTTTCCCGCGATTGAACGATTTCTACCTCTAAATATTTCCCGTGCACATTGTCATTGCAAACACGAGCTTTTGTGATTTCAAATGAATCCCTGATCCGCGCCGAGCACCAGCCGCCGAAACCATCTCGACATTTCTCCTCTGCCGTGTCCAGAGACCCCTCGTGAAGCACTCGCGCTCCCCCCTGTATTTCAAACATGCTCCTTTAATGTTAAGTGGCCTTTGGCGAAGCGGGGAGCATGTGGATGAATCTGAAAACACAGCTGAAGCTCCGAGCTCGGATTTCATGGGGAATTGAACACAGAGTAAACAGCTCAATACTTCTCTCGGTGGGGAAAAAAAAAATTGCTTTTGTGTAGCGCCCCCTTGTGGCACGGAGGTGAGTCGCGCCCATGTTTGGTTTTAATTGGGCGCTCATCGACAAAAAACAAAATGGTGAAGATCATCTTTTGGAGCTGCGTGTCCACTCATCGGAATTAAATGGCGGTTCTATGCACATGCACCCCCTAGCCTCTAGGTGGCTCTAATTACTTTGTGGTCATTATCGGCGAGGATCTGACCCGTAGCTTCTTATAAAGACTAAACGATTGTAGGTGAATGTTTGCAGACGCTGTTTTGAAGCAGCTGCCGCAGTTTCTTTGCTAATTGCTCCGTCATTAACCGATTTAGCCAAAAACTCTTTATTTACATCAGCGGCACTAAACCAGCATCTGTATTCTGACTGCAGGCTCCGCAGCCTCCATTAGCTAATGAGATTATTCCCATGAAGAAGAAAATGTGTGTGTAACTTCCAGTATCTGCTTTTTATTTTATTTTTTTACAAACACACAATACAAACAGACGGGAGCTGCACACGAGTCCCCGTTCATCCCGTGTTTATGATCATAAACAAACCCAAACATGGCAACATGTATGTTTGCGCTGCACGCGCTGAAATCCCACATGCATATGTATGAAGGTTTCCTCTTTCATTGGGTGGAATTGTGGAAATACGCCTGGTTCTCATTGAGCTCAGTGGTGAGATGAAGGCGGCGGCGGCGGCGGCGGCGGCACAAAAGCAGTTCACATGCTCGCCGCCGGCACGCAAGGCGACAGCCCGCACGCCCTTTCACACGCCGCTCTCACGTAATGTGTCACGAATCCACCGGTCCACCAAACACCAGCGGTAGAGGTCGAGAGTGAGTGTGTGTGTGTGTGTGTGTGTGTGTGTGTGTGTGTGTGTGTGTGTGTGTCTCTCTCTCTTTCTGGCATGATTCCATCCTGAAGCTAAAAATAGTCCAACTGATTCACAACGGAAATGCGGATGAAAAGTTGAAATTTAGGGGACGTCTTTGAGCAATGGCAGATTTAAGTTTTGTGTGAAATGTGAAATAACAAGGTCTTATGTGGATCTGGCAGCAGATTCATCCATTCACCATACGGTGGCGCTACAACCCCAAGCGAGCCTGCATTGTGTTGTAGAAGTACTGGTATATCTTACAGTTTATTTGTGGTTAAGTTTAATGTTTACTTAATTTTGATGTTAAGCTTAGTTAAGTCTATTTAGTGAGGTTTAGGGTTCGGGATTAACTCTGATTTTTTTGTTTTATTTTTCTTTAGCTTATTTAGCATTTATATTTTCAGTCATTAAGTTGACTTTGGTTCGGTTTCGTTGAAGGTTCAGCTTAGTTTAATTGGCAATAGTTTATTATAGCTTTATTTGAGTCCAGTATTTTCCTTGGTCAAGTTTAGTTGAGTCTAGTTTAAGTTAAGCAAAGTTTACTAAGGCTTGGTCTGAATTCAGTTTGAATTCGTCAAGTTTAGTTTCGTTTTTTTTTAAGCCAAGCAGTTGATGTTTGTTTACATTCGTTTATCGGACATTCGTATTTTGCCTTTGTTTAGTTTGGAGTAGTTTATTGAAAGCTTGGTTTAGTTCGGTGTTCATCTTAGGTTTAGTTGAGCTGAACGGTTCAACGATTGCCACTTTTGTTTCCATAACTTAACAAATCCCCAGATCTGGACGGAATCTTCGCTCCGTCAGAAAACACTGCTCAACATTTCTGAAGCTGCTCCGCAGCCGTTCGACCCGTGACCTCCTTCCCCTCCTCCATCTTGAATCTCCCTCGCTCCCTGTGTGTTTTCTTTGACACTTTAAAGCGACACGATGTATTAGCCACGCAGTCAGATGCATTATCTTACATTTGGATGAATCTCAGAGGGGCTCTCTGCCATCACAAGATTTAGCTTTGCTCTATTATGGATCGCGCGGCTGAATAATGTAAACGTCAGGCTGGAGAGGCGGCTGCCGGCGCCACGTGAGGCTTCTGCTGGTTGATATTTATATCGTTGGTGTGGAAGAGGGGGGGGGGGGCGGGCGGGGGGGGGGGGGGGGGGGGGGGGGGGGGGGGGGGACTCTCTGAAGGTGCTTGACATGTATTATTAGTTATATGGGAGTCAGGCGAGAAGTCATTCGTTATTTCGCTCCCTCCGAGTCGCCGCGGCGATACATCAGGGGGAGGGTTGGAGGAGCATACGTCTGCCACCAGGAGAAAAGATGCGCTTGTAATTGGACGTAATTAATAATCAGTGCGGAAGAAAAAGTCAAAGAAATCTTCATAGATATTGTAATAGCGGCGCCACTGTCCCATTTATTTTCTTTTCGTGGCAAAGACTCGCGCGTTGCATTATTTCCCTGTAACGTAGATTTGAAGAGTTTTCCTTCGAAGTGAGTGCTGAGTGTGGGGTTTGGTGACGTCCAGTGGTTGAAGTTGCACATTGCGGCTTCTACACACGAGAGGGACCCCGTGGTCTCCTTTGGTTATCATTCAAACCCAAAATATTGATCATTAATCAATGAATCAATTAAATTATAATTGATTATTAAATCCACTCCTATTTTGTCCGTTCTGGGCCACCGTAAAAACAGGGTGTTAAGAGGACCAGGTTCCGATGGAATCAGCGGGGCGACATCGCTGCTTTAGCCGGACTCTTGTCATATCGTCCATCTTTACTTTCCTTCTCAAGTTCGACGGTTCCCCTTTGCGGTCCAAGCGTGCAGTGCACCACTTGAGCAGACGGGGGCGCTCGGCACGATCACGGTCTTCCCCTCCGATCAGCTGTGAACCGACCAGTTCTATCAAACCCGATCAATGCCGTTCCCTCGTGTCTTTGAACTTTTCTCCGCCGTCTCCGTCCGACACGCGGATTAACGGAGCTGCCTCTTTCAAATCCTCCGCGAGAGGGATTCCAGCCTTTGAAGTGGTCCGACCCGAAACGCGCATCTCGACCTTTTCACGGGAGCCTGCGGCTGTCGGTCGTCTGCGGGTGAAACGCCGTTCTATCGCCTGCGCTGCGGGGGAGTTCGGTTCGCCGGCGGCTAAACGAGGCTCCCGGTGCAAATCTTTACACATGAGACACGTTTTTTTTTTTGTGACTCGCAGTCGTGGATTTTGTCGCGTTATTGTCGCCCTTTGGTGCGTTTTCGTACGGGCGGCGCTCAGCTCCTTCGGTCGTCCGCACGTTCTCTCCGTCGTATCTGACGCAGCAAAGCAGAATCAACCCCAAAGGTCAGGCAAAGGTCACAGTCTGGAGCTTCCAGCGTGGCGGTCGCTTTTTCGGCAGGTAGCGAATCAGAGCTGTGTCCTTGCGTTACCTGCGGCGCGCTGTCCACCCACAACCCACTCCAACCCCCCCCCCCCCCCCCCCCCCCCCCCCCCCCCGCGCGCCCCCCCCCCCCCCCCCCCCCCCCCCCCCCCCCCCCCCCCGTGAGTGGTGGGATGATCGGTGCAGCCAGGTTATTTGATCCACTTCAGTTTCAAGTAAAAACTCAAAGTGAGCGCAGCTCAAAACAACAAGGGAGAAGTGGCTCGTTTCACAGGGACAGTCCGAGCAGCCGAGGCAGGAGCGGTGGAGGTGTTCAGGGCGAAAGCAGAAGGTTTTTTTGAAGGGGTTCCGAGAGTTTGGGATTGTACTTTAAGGTCAGATATGACACTTAAGTGGTTTCCTAATGGCTTTTTGTGACTATAAACGTTGTGCAACGATTAAAAAGCCCTTCCCTTGTGGTGTAGAACAGAGATCCTCTGACTTATGACACCAGAGATGTTGGTGGGCCAACTTGGATGATGTCATCCTTTCGGTTCCACCTTCCAGAAGCTGCAGGGGAGTTTTTCCTGCCCTTGACTGAAGAGAGGTGGCGCTGCAACAAACAATCTGGAGAAAGTCTATTTTCTTAATAGTCGCACAAGTTATTAGATCCATTTTTTTTTTTTTTGTCATCTGGGTTCATTCCCTCATATAAGTTCAAAGTACCTCATGACACCTCTCAGCTCCTGTCTCCTCTGGTTTCATGCACCACTGAATTCTATTTACCCCCCAATTCCAAAAATACAAACATAAAAAAACAAAAAAAAACAAATACGTCAACATTGGGGGATTAACTCGTCTAATCCCCGGAGGATTGCAGAGGTTAGGGATTTGTGTAAATAAACCCTGGACAGGTCGACGTGTCAAAGGCTAATGTGCTAAGACAGAACAACCTTTAGCACCAGTGGCCCGTGGCCCGGAGCCCAAACCTCCGCGCTGGGGCCGCAGGTGGGTTTGTGTACTGCATGTACAGTTTGTGTTGAGGCCAGATGCACTTTGAGGGTCCCCCCTGGGTTTGTCCTCGTACATATCCGCCGCATCGCCACTGTGTTTGTCCCCTGCCTCTTATTATGGTAACGAGCAGCGCGCCCTGCGGCAGCTAGCGCGGCGCCGAGCCCTCGCGCTCAATCGCCCGGGTTACGCACAAATCAACTCCTCGCAGCAAACACAGCGACACGCAATCAGACATGCTCACGCACAACATGCAATCAGACAGGACCGAGTGCCGTCGCACACACACACACACACACACACACACACACACACACAATCACGTTACCATGGCATTTTATCACCAGGAGCCACATCAACAAAAAGGGGAGAAAATGATTGTAAGCTGCTCAGTGAGCGTGCACTCAGATACACTTGTTCCTGGAAATGTCAGAGGGAAATTAATATCTCTGAACCGGCTGTGGTGAACTCACCCACACACACACTCACCCACACACACACACACACACACTAGAATAAAGAAGCCTCACACACATATAAATGAAGAAAGCGCCGTGTATTATGGAGGATTACTGTAGGTTGCATCATGTCTCTGATGAGGACGCGGTTTGAATACGTTTGAAGCGTAGATCCAATAAAAGAACACAATGCTGCTGCTCTCGCCGCTAATACCTCCAGAGGGGCAGGAGGCGCCTGGGGAACGGAGATACGCTGCACACACGGATCTGTGTCTTCATAACTGGACGGGCTGAATACAAAGATGGACGAAAAGTGTTCGTAGTGGGCGGTTCCCCCGAGGTCCGACCCCTCCCACTTCCTGGTTCTTCCCAAAACGTGCAAAGAGGCGCAGCACAGGTAGAGTTTAGGGGGTCGGGCCCCGCGGTGCTGCCGCAGGGGGCCGGCCCAGGTGTCACTCAAGAGGCCACGCCCCTTAATTATGCATCATTTCAAACCTCGATAGAGACCCCCCCCCCCCCCCCCCCCCCCCCCTCCTCCCCCCCCCCCCCCCCCGGCAGAGTTGTCACGGCAACAGGTGATTGACTGAGATCAAAGCTGTAGTTCGCACGAGGCTTTAAACGCGCGTTTCACTCACCTCTCACATTTCAACGGTCTACGGGGGGTGACGCACTTTTGGGGACCGCCTCTAGTGGCCAGCCCCGTGAACTGCACCATTTCCACTTCCCTATTTATCGGCCTCATCCTTCGGCCCCCGACGTTGCCGCCTGATTAATATTCGGCAACACGCCATGATTTCAACTTTAATCTGGGATTGGCGGCTCCAACTTTTTGACACGGACGACAGGAGGCTCAAATCCAGCCCCACTTCCCTCCGTCCGCCGCCATCGGCCAAATATGCCACCGGCCATTGAAACGGTGGAAGGAACAAGACTCGGCGTCAAACTCTAAGAGGAAACACTTTGACAAATGTGCCCCTAACGAGTTAGTTCCTGCGGCGCCGGAGCGCTTGGTCTTTGCACATCACAGTAAGAGGTGTCAGGTTCGAGGCCCCGGGCTCTTTTCTTTGAAGGGGCTGAATTTATTTGCCATTTGCATGAAAGGCCTTTTCTGCTTCGTCACCTCTCCACCTCTCATCCATTGTCTCATCCACAATTGGAGTCGTTTGTTTCTCCCTCAAACGATAAAGCGTGTCGGTAACTGTTGCATAATTACGGACATCTGCCGCAGAATGACTGAGAATTTGTTAAACCCACGACGACCACCACAGAAGAAGAAGAAGAAGAAGAAACAAAGTGCCGATGAGGCTCGAAGTGGGTGGTTCACTCGCTGCCATGCCTAACTCCTCCTACTTCCTGTTTCATCCAAAAAGAGGCGGAGCACAGGTCGAGCTGGGGTGGGCCCATGGTGCTGTTGCAGCATCCACAGAAAGGTTGACTCAGGCGCCGCTCACGAGGCCACGCCCCTTAATTTTGCACCATTTCAAACGTGGATAGAACAAAAAATTAGCCCCGCCCCCATGTGACTGATTCAGTACCAAACCGGAGTTCATTGGTTCTCAACTGGTCTGGCCTTTGGGATCAGCAGCTTTGTTATAAGCCGCGACCCGGATGGCGGGTGTCCATTAGCATTATAAGGCATCATCGCCACCTACTGTTAAGGAGGGTGAATATGAGGCACTCCAATGCTTAAAAAATCCTCTTCAAAATAAAAGCAGAGGATTTTATTTCCAAGTCAAAGGCCAGCGACTTGCTTAAATCAGGTCACAACCCACTTGTGGGTCGCAACCCGATAGGTGAGAATCACCTCTGTATTTTGTCGCAGGCTGGAAACATGTTTAATCCACCTCTTGCATTTTAACATGGGCGCCTATGGGGAGTCAGCCCCCTAGAGCCCACCCTGTGAACTGCAGGTTCTTTGTCAGCCTCTGGGTCTGGGGTTGGTCTGAGGACTCTCTCAGTCTTCAGCCGTCGGAGCTGCAGTGTGGACGACGATCGTAAAACCGGCCCCGAAACCCTCCATAAAACCAAATGTTCCTTCATATTTTCTTTCTCAATCAGGTGTGTGAGCCCAAACTGCGCAGACAGACCATAAAGCGCTGATTCATTCCTTTTTCCCACTCAACAGCGGGAAGTTTCCCCGTCTCCTGATTGATGCAGATTGGGTAGGGGGCGGGGGGGGTGCAGGTCCTATATATCTCAGGAGATTTGAAAGATGTGCTCAGGACTGACTTCGGAACAGTTCTCCACAGCGCCCTCTGTTGGTCGTCGGGACAAATTGCAGCCTTTTGTATGAGTGAGCGCCTGTTATGGATAGAAGTCGACAAAGTGATGGATTTCAGCACTAAAACGTATTCAGCGCAGTTTAGGGCGAAATGATACAGAACATTACTCCCACCTACCTGCTCTGCTGTGTCAGTATCATAAGGCCCATTCCACTTCACAGAGTTTCTCTCTCTCTCTCTCTCTCTCTCTCGTGCGGTGGCGGCGGTGGTGAACTGGGCCTCGGAAGTATAAATAATTAACATTAAAAAAATGTAATCAATCAATCATCGGAGAGTTTAATTACCCTCATATGTCACTCTGCACTCCGGGGCAGATATTTCATTTCAGCGTTGGAGGTGAAAAAGAAAAAGAAAGAAAATGCAATAATGTCCAGAGATTAATTCCTCGAGGCGGCTCTCAGGAGAGCCACCTGTGGAGGAAACTGGTATCACAGCTGTAGCATATTTTTTTACCTACATATTATTATTATTATTATTATTATTATTATTATTATTATTATTATTATTATTATTATTATTATTATTATTATTATTATTATTATTATTATTGTTATTGTTATTATTATTATTATTATTATTATTATTGTTGTTGTTGTTGTTGTTGTTGTTATTATTATTATTATTATTATTATTATTATTGTTGTTGTTATTATTATTATTATTATTATTTATATATATATATTTTTTTGTTGTTGTTGTTGTTGTTGTTGTTTATTGTCATCCAAAAATGAGAGGCGGAGCACAGGTAGAGCTGGGGGTGGGCCCATGATGATGTCACAGCATCCACAGGAGGTCAGCCCAGGTGTCACTCAAGAGGCCACGCCCCTTAATTATGCTCGATTTTAAACCTCGAGAATAGAAAATAAATAAGGAGTCAAACAGGAATAAAAACAAGTGAATTAGAAAAACATTCAGACAACGGGAGTCTGTGGGGATTGACCCGTTCTTGCAGCGCAGCCTCAAGTGGCCACCCTGTGAACTGCAGGTCTCTCCACCCCCCCGTCCGTCAGGCCCGGGGGCTGCTGCTGGGTGTGTTCAGACCCTTGTTTCCGCTCTCCTCTCCACCTCAGTGCCTCACGCCCGCCCCCCCCCCCAAAAAAAGTTCATTTATTTTCTTTTTATTAATATTCAAACTAAAAATACGCTTAAACAACCTTCACCCGTGCACCACCATGTCAGATGTGCTTCCTCTGACAGTCTCCTCAGAGGCCATGCATGTTGCTGGCCATTAATTAGCCCCCCCCCCCTGCCCCCCCCCCCCCACCTCCCCCCTGCCCCCCCCCACCCCCCCTGCCCCCCATACCCTCTCCCAGCATGTCAGGGTTGTTTATTTAGCACAACAGGAACAATTATGCGGCTGACAAGGCAGCTGCTGCGTGAAGCCCCTCCCACTGGGTCCGCAGCCCGCCACCGTGCCGCCCATGTGACCCTCAGCGGCTGCCTTGAAATGCGCTTTGTCGTTGGTGAGCGCGTTGCCCTGCGCGGACGCCCCCCCCCCCCCCCCCCCCCCCCCCCCCCCCCATCTTTGAAAGATGAGCCCTGAATATTAAAGAGGGCGGGCTTCATTTATTTCAGGCGCCACCGCGGGACGCTGATCCGAATCTGAGCCGTCCGTCGTCAGCATCACAGGATGCACTTCCTTCTCTTCTCTTCTCTTCTCTTCTCTTCTCTTCTCTTCTCTTCTCTTCTCGCCTCCTCCTCCTCCTCCTCCTCCTCCTCCTCCTCCTCCTCCTCCTCCTCCTCCTCCTCCTCCTCCTCCTCCTCCTCCTCCTCGTCGGAGATGGCAGGGATATTTAAAGTGCTTGATGAGCGAGGCATGCAAATGAGCAGTTGACGCTTCCTGTGTTCTCCCTCGCTTTATTTCGCCTCCCTCGCCCCCGTGTCCGACCCCTGAGTCGAGGCGTCGTAGCCTCACGGAGAAGACGGATGTGTCCGCGTGTTTGTGTGAAACTGGAAATATGAGTCAAGTACGAGCTTCACTGTTTCATACGTTCGGATCAAAGGAATTCGCCAAAATATGCTTTTATTGTGAAATGCTTCCGTTTCCTGCGTGCCTGATTCTGTCATGTTTGATGTTTACACTCGAGTAAGCGCAGTCGCATCCGGTAGCCTCTTTCTTAGCCTTCAAAATAAAAGCCCCACTTTAGAAAACCACCCCCCATTTGTTTCCCCTTTAACTTGCTTTTCTGTATTTCGGAGCTGAAGGAAACTGTATTTATTCAGATGGACTGGGATCGTCTTCAAAACAAAACTCAAATGTTCACATGTTTATTTTTTATTTTTGTGCAGGATGTTAAATTGCTTTCCCGACACACCTTTGATCATGACTGATTCTCAAGTTATGTTGTTTTCACATCCATGACTTTCTTGATAAGATGGTGTTTGGACTCATTGGTACTGAACTAAAGTTGCTGTAGATAATTCACACATAATGAAATAGCCCATAAGCTCAATTACTCCATGGAATGACAGCAACAGGTCTCGATATCACAATGTTGGTTCGGCCCCTGGCCACAGTAATTGCCCCGCCCCGGCTCCGCGCGCTGTTCCAGATTACAGAGGATCAGCGCGGTGGGATTCGAGCCGTATGGTGCATCAGCGTCTCCGTGTCTCGGTGCGTCCTTTGTAAACATCCTACATGTTTACTGATGCACCTAATGAGACCCCCCTCTGCTCCTTCCTGTCTCATCACCTTCGGCGTGGAAAGCCACGGGCCGACATCGGTCATTTGTTCCAGCAGGTGGTCCGGACATGCGTTCCCGCGAACTCGCGGAATGACCATTATGTGCCGACCGTCTGGAGACAAGCATATGTTGTGTTTTCTGGTCCCTTCAAAGTTTTGAATATACAAAACGTTTCCATCATTATTTGAATGTCCAGTCACGGATTGGACAGTGAGGTTCAAACACAGAGGCAGTGAGTGGGTGAGGGTCCGCACATGAGCCCACAGGAAGCTGCACTCTCCAGCAAGTCCCTTATTTGTGACTGAGCCTTTGACTTATGGGTTGCGTCACTGCCAGATTGATTCTTGTCACATTGTACAGCAAAGAATGTGAAATTGTGGAGTAGAATATTTGATTTACTTTTTTTGATTTACTTTACACCAAGGTTTGGCGACTTTGATGTCAGTGTTTGCCACATTTACCTTGATGTGTACTAAGACAAATATTAGTTAAAAAAAAACAAAAACAAACGGTAAATAACCATTTATTATTTCATTCAAATCTTTATTTCATTTTATTCGTGTTTTGATTACATTTCATTCAATTTAGTTCTATTTTATTTTATCTATTCCATTTTATTTATTTAATTTGATTAGATATGTATTTTATCTTATTTCATTTGATTTTGTTTTGTTTTTCAATTTTATTCCAGTTTTCGATCTAGCTATTCACTGAGTGGTAACAAACAGTTCATTACTGCTTTCCACCACAGGGGGCGCTGTGGTTCAAGTTAGGGTTTCCCGTGCACCACAGGGTCATAGGATTCCAGTGCTGCTCCATAGATAGTGACACAAGTCTTATTTGTTTGTCCCTCATCTCTCATTGTGTGTGTGTGTGTGTGTGTGTGTGTGTGTGTGTGTGTGTGTGTGCACATTGCGTGTGATGTTGCACCGGAGACCCAAGCAGCCATCAGCCCATCAGACTGGCATGTTGCCGCGGCGGCGATGCTTCTCTTCTAATGACCATTTGAAAACAAAGCAGAGCCACTGGAGCCTCAGCCACGACCCCCGCCCCCCCGCCCCCACTGCCCCCGCCCCCCGCCCCCCGCCCCCC
>JAFBJT010112430.1:5000-7500 GCA_016785325.1 Chascanopsetta lugubris
TCGCTCTGAGACGCAGACTCGGAGCCTGCGATGCCTCTCCCTAATATGGCGTGTGGGTGGGTTTAGCTCAGCGATGGAGAATGTACCTTGATTACATCAGGTCGTGGGTTCAACCCCCGGTTTTTCCATCCACCCTCAGATGTGTGTCACTTTGAATGAACGCGTCGTAGAATAAAATTCTGTTGTGTGTGCGTGTGTGTGTGTGTGTGTGTGTGTGTGTTGCGGTGAATAACCGTTCAGGCTTTTATCAACTGTTTTATATTCAAAGGTAAAGCTGCATGTTTCAGTTGAGGACCACTCACCCTCTGAGAACCCCTAGCAGTCGTCCGTTATCATTCAAACAGGTGCTGAGTTTGTCTGTTCAGGGCCTAAAATGGCGGCGTCTTCGGAGCCGACGTTGATAATAAAGGGCTCACTCAATAGCAGGGGTGTCGAACATGTGGCCCGGGGGCCAAAACCGGCCCGTCGGAGGGTCCAACCGGGCCCGAGAGATGACTCCAGGTTGCTCATGATGTTTTGTGAAAACGTAGTTCATTAGGTGAGGATTTTCAGAATGTACTTTTAAGGGAATACTTGAGAGTTGTTGTTGTTGTTCATTTATTAGCTTTAGAGTCATTAAAATCAATCGTTCATACATTCAGGTGATCACACTCCCATAGAAAGTCGCAGGTGGATCTTTCTCTTCACGGTTTGTGCTGAGCCTTTAAAGTAAAGGGTTCATTCCGTCTCCTTCCCGCTGACGATCTGACCTGCCGCTGAAGGTGTCGCGAGGATTACAAGAGACATTATCGCACCTGAGCGGCCGACATCAAAGCGAACCGTCGTCTGACTCGTGTTTGTTTGGGTTTGTCCCGTCGGCCGCTCTGAGGAGCGGGGGGGTCACCGGGTGCGTCTGCGCTCAGATTAGTTCGGATCAGCTGATGTTTACAGAGATATTCCGTCTGTCAAAATGCTGAAAAGGAGTTTTCTACAAATGTCGGCGTTGTAGCGGAGGCTGGTCAAAGTTTCAAAGGTTCACTGATCCTGAAAAAAATGGATTTCGGAGACACGTGGGACTTAATTCCACCTGGGCCTGTCCTGCAGGTCGTCTAAAGAAGGAACAGGCTCTGTCCAGGATTTCTGACGAGAGCCTGGACAAGATCCCGGAGGAGGAGGAGGAGAGTCCCGTCTTCAAGGAGCTTCCAGGGGCCAAGGGGACGGACGAGGCCGTGGTGCCGCTCACCGGCGGCGGCGGCGGCGGCGATCGCGGGACCCGCACCTCCAGCGGAGAACTCAACAACCTGGCTAACGGAGGCACCGTCCTGCCCAATGGCAGGGTGTATGGTACGACGCCCGTTTATTCTTTCTAAGTTCTGTTCATTCAGAAGAACACAAATGCTATGAAACTGTGGATCAATGTATTAGTTATTGTCACGTGATGCATTTTTTTTGTTTTGTTATGATGACCACTCGAGGCTTTACAGTTGTTGTTCACACACACATTCATCCGGTGCTTCCATGTGCAGCGGTTTCACTGTCTTGCTCAAGGACACTTTGGCAGATCGAGTGGGGCAGACGGGGATCAAACCTTTGGCCGCCGTCTGGTTAGTGGACGGCCTCCTGAGCCGCAGCCGTCAACTCAAAATCACAAACAGTCCTATAACCCAATGTCCTAGAGCGACTTAGAGACATGAACTGAAATTCGTGTTGTTTGAAATTTCAATGTCCCTGTTTCAGATCAATCAAATGATTTCACTGAAATCTGTAGAATTAACCTTTAGTTTCCTTTTGTGTCTCTTTGTGTCAAATTGTACTCTTATCTTTTTTTAAAGGTGCATAAGGGAACTTTTTCAGAATGGGTGTTTAGAGTGACACCTGTGGCCGTGAAGTGAATTGCAGCTTGGTTCTCTACTCACAATCTTTGAGTGTTAACGAGTGTCAACAAAACGGAAGACGTCACAACAATAAAGCCAACCAGTGACAGAGCAGCTGCCTGTGCCCCGCCCCCCTTCCACACACGGAGACGCCCCTACTTGGGGGATAAGCCACAGCAGCAGCCTGTGTTGTAGCGTAGCGCGAGCTAATGGTTTTTAATGTTTAGCTAGCTAAAGATCCGGCTAGCTACACAGCACTATCGTGATTTGATCCTAGATCACAACCCGAGTCGCTTATGACATCATCGGCACGTAAAAGTGACCTAATGCACCTTTTATGAGGAGAGGCGCCGCACCGTGTTGCCGTCGGACGCCATCTTTAAAAACCAGTAACCCCGTCCTCCGCCTTCCCAGGTCGGACCCACTCGATGACCAACGGCTGCCTGAAGTCGCCCGTCTCCAACGGCAGCTTCAGCTTCGACGGCCACATGCGCAGCGACGGCCAGGTGTACCACACGGTGCACAAGGACTCCGGCCTCTACAAGGACCTGCTGCACAAGATCCACCTGGGCCGCATGGACAGCGACGGCGAGCGCACGGGCTCCAACGCCGGCCCGCCCGACAACAACTACCGCGTGCTGCGCCGC
>JAFBJT010112431.1:2790-14754 GCA_016785325.1 Chascanopsetta lugubris
GTGTCTTTCACTTTATCAGTATGACTATCAATTGTGTGTGTGTGTGTGTGTGTGTGTGTGTGTGTGTGTGTGTGTGTGTGTGTGTGTGTTTGTTCATGCAGACTCACACACACACACACACACACACAGCAGCACAGCATCTCTGGCTCTGGATAAAAGTGACAAAGGTCAGACGACCTCTGCTGGGATGGTTTTCTTGTTTGACATTTTCACAACCTGCTGTTTTTGTTGTGTTGAGATTCTCACACGGTTAAAAATATGTTTCACCTTTTAAAGCGGGGAAACGGGAGCTGGGGCATTCATCTGTTGCCTAGCAACCGGCGGAGGAAACATTGGGGGCCCTACCCCCCCGCCCCCACCTCCCTCCTTCCCTCCCCCCCTTCCTCTGTCTGTGGTTTTAAACAGAGAAAAGCACTTAACAACGCTCTTTGATGCACTTCCTGAAGCCCCTCCCTCGCTTATTTTTACTCTACTGAGGTTTGAAACTGTGCATCATTAAGGGGGCGTGGCCTCTTGAGTGACACCTGGGCCGACCTTCTGTGGATGCTGCGACAGCACCGTGGGCCCCACCTCCCAGCTCCACCTGTGCTCCGCCCTCTTTGCCCGTTTTTTTGATGAACCAGGAAGTGGGAGGAGTTAGCTATATGTCTGTCTTACATGACACACACACACACACACACACACACACACACACACACACACACGAAAGGACTCACTCCGTCCTTCACATGACATCCATCAGACACGCCCCTTCCAAAGACCCAGACACTAAAATGGGGAAAATAGAAAATAAGAGTAAAATAAAAAAGATAGAAACCAAAGACAGAACCAAGGTGACCTTGAGTCTGGGCGCAGGATCATAGCTAACAATTACAAAAAAAACTGTAACTATAGTTTTCCACTTAAGAGCCACGATAAAAAACAGCCACGGTTAATATGAGGGGAAAAACATGCTTCCTTCAAACGACCGAGAAAAACAAAAACAAACAAACAAAAGAGTTCCTTCAACTCGAAAAACCACTGGCATCAAGAAGTCTGAGTTGGACAAAGGACACGTACAATGTGTAATAATAATAATAATAATAATATCGATAATAATAATAATAATAATATCAATAATAATAATAAGATAGTAATGATAGCGATAGATTTTACTTAAAACTTTACATACTGTGTTTCCAGTGCAGTGTTTAAGTCACACGAGGACAAGAGAGGTGGGATCACGTATTTTCTTTTCTGTGGGGGCGGAGCCACAAGAGACGACAGGAAGGAATCACACAAGTGCTGAACACACCCCACCCCCACCCCCACCTTCACCCAGAGTGTCGGAGGGAAGGAGAAGAAGAAGAAGAAGAAGAGGAAGTTGGAGGAGGCTGTGTCAGTGATGTCAGAAGGTGTAGTAGCGCAGGTGACAGACAGGGGGCAGTAGCAAAAGAGGAGGAGCATGCTGAGGGTTGAGGCCTGACGTCTGTTTGAGGAAGGGTTGGGACCTGTTGTCCTTTCCTCCTCCTCCTCCTCCTCCTCCTCTTCCTCTTCTCTCCGCACGGACACGACTGAGGTGTTCAACCCTGAGACAAAAACAACATTCTACAGATTATGACAATTAGTGGTGCATATTCCACAGATTATGCATTTTAGTTGAGCACGTCCTACAGATTATGACTATTTGTTGTGCATATTCTACAGATTGTGCATTTTAGTTGAGCACGTCCTATAGATTATGACTATTGGTTGTCATTATTCTACAGGTTATGACTACTGGTGAACAGCCCACAGATTATGACTATTGGTGGTGAACATTGTACAGATTATGCAATTTAGTTGAGCATATCCTACAGATTATGACTATTGGTGGTGAACATTGTACAGATTATGCATTCTAATTGAGCACATCCTACAGATTATGACTATTGGTTGTCATTATTCTACAGGTTATGACTACTGGTGGTGAACAGCCAACAGATTCTGACTATCGAAGGTGCACACCATACAGATTATGATTGTTGGTTATGAATATTGTACAGATTATGCATTTTCGTTGAGCACATCCTATAGATTATGACTATTGTTTGTTCATATTCTACAGATTATGACTACTGGTGAACAGCCCACAGATTATGATAATTGGTGGTGCACATTTGACATATTATGACTATCGTTGGTGCACACCATACAGATTATGACTATCGTTGGTGCACACCATACAGATTATGACTATCGTTGGTGCACACCATACAGATTATGACTACTGGTGGTGCACATGCTACAGATTATGACTATAATCTGTCTGTCCCGGACTGACGTACCTCACTGCAGCGGCGCGGCCGGTGCGCCTGAGCAGTGGAAGTGGATGTTCTGCCACTTGCTGTCTCTGCGGTGCCACACGCGCGTCTCCTCCGATTGGCTGGAGCGCAGTCGACCCTGAGCGTCCACGAACTGAGTGAGGCGGATGTAGGCGATGCAGGCGGCGTCCTCGCCGATCAGGTGCACGTGAGGGTTGAGGATGGTGGTGTGGATGGGTTTGCTGTTCTTGGCCAAAACTGCGGAAAGATGGAGAGGACGATGTCATGAGACACAAAAAAAACAAAAATAACTCATTCTCGGTCTTTGAAGACAGATCAGGGGGCGGAGCCTGGGCACCTACACCTGTCAATCACACGACTGAATCCACCTTTTAATACATACTCTACTTTATTGTCTATTTGTCCCCGAATGAGACAAACATGTATCATGGTAACATCATAGTTTCTTGAAGGAGACTTTACACTAAAATACTGAGGTATATACTTTACTCATATACTTTACTTTAAATATACTAGAAACTGTTTACTAGCGCTACAAATTAAATGAGATGTCTGGAAACAGCCAGAGGAGGCGCCCTCTGCTGGTCACAACAGAGAATACAGGTTTTAGGACATTCCTCGACTTTTATCTGCCACAACACGCAAATTAGAAGTGTATGTATTATTTAAAGTCTAACCTTTTAATTAAGGCTTTTAATTTAATCGTCATGACAATATATGATTCATCCTAAAAAAATATATGATTTATGTATTTAGGTTCATCCCATTATGGTTCGTTTAAAGCAGTTTTATTTTGCATTATTCTGAATTCTTCTTTTTATCCATACTTTGCAATGTATCAATCCGATACGACACATTACTTCTTGCTTATTGTGTTTGAACTTATTTTACATTTTATTGTTTCTTGCATGTGCAGAAAACATTTTTTTAAATGTTTTTATATATGACTAAAAATAGCAGTGACTATGGATCTTACGGTTCTCAAAGTAGAATCTGTGGAAGTCCATCCCCTCCACCAGGTTGCCCAGCGCCTCCGGTTCAAAGGAGGTCAGACCCGGGTCACAGATCTTACTGTGGAAAACACCAGCACACGGGTTCATGACACATTAAAGGTGCAACCCGCTGAAAACAGCCAGGCCGCTCCACACTCACGCGTATGCCTCAAAGTCTCCGTTGTTGATGGCCTCGATCAGCTGCTCGGTGATCTTGATGATTTCCTGTTTGCGCACTGCGGATGAGAAGTGGGGGTCAAAGGTCAACCGGAGGTAAATACACAGAGAGGAGTTGGATCATGTGACCTGCACTGAGAAAACTGCAGCCGGAGAAAAGGTCCCGTTAAAAAAAAGCTGGTTGTTTTTCTGCTCAGCTCGAAAAAAATATGTGTTGGAGTGAAATGACTTTGATTAAAGGTCCAGTGTGCAAGATTTAGGGAGAACTGTCCTACAGATTAGAACTATTGAACCCATGCAGGATGAAGCGGTGGCTCCACCTAGTGTTAAAACTAAGAACTACAATACAGCCAAGTGCAAGTTTCATGTGTGGGCCACATTCCATTATATTCTTAGAATGTGCTGCGGGCCAATAAGAAATGGCACCAGGGGCCACAGTTGGCCCCCGGGCCGCAATGTGGACGCCCCTGTAGTGGGTACTCGTTTGCACTTCACCACTAGAGGTCACTTAATCCCACACACTGCACCTTTAACAGGAGGGAAGTTGAATTGTTGTTTTCCTGTGTTACATCAAGCGGATTGAGTGTGAAGTGTGAATTAGTGAATCATGTGATCCAGACACACCAACACAAGGTGTCTCCACCCACACACATTCACACACACACACACACACACACACACACACACACAGTCACATCACAACCAGGCTGTGACACACAGCACGAGGTCAGTCCATGTCGAAACACACACACACCGTGATCCGTCATCATCGAGGACTAAAGGGCAATTGTCCACAATGCTCTGCTGAATCTGCACACACACACGTGCACACACACACACACACACACACACACGTGTACACACACACACACACAAACCTCCGCATTCAGCATCATAAAAAACGCGCCCGCTCGGCTCCCATGCATCGCGGCCGTGGCGCGGCGGCGGCTCATGCCGGGTACTCACTCTGGGAGGAGGAGAGGGAGGGGCTGGAGGGGGAGTGAGGGAGAGGGGGGGAGGTGGTGTGTGCAGGTGGAGGGGTGGGCCGGGAAACAACAGGTACCGGCGCTGCGTCGGCCTCGGGGGCGGGGGCCGCCGGCGACGCCTTACGGACGCTGCTCACCAGGTCTGTGAGCCGAGACACTGGTGACGGCGCAGGGACGGATGGATGGATGGATGGATGATGGATGATGGATGATGGATGATGGATGAATGATGGATGATGGATGAATGGATGAATAGGCAGGTGATAAATTGATGGATGGAGGATGGATGATGGATGAATGGATGATGGATGATGGATGAATGGATGATGGATGAATAGGCAGGTGATAGATTGATGGATGGATGAATGATGGATGGATGGATGGATGATGGATGGATGATGGAAAAGAACAGGACAAAGTGAGAAACAAATGAGGATGAAATGGAAAAAGAAAACAAAAAGATAAAATTCTCTTCATAAATTAGAAAATTCTCCAGATTCTGTTAAAACATCGTAAATAAATCAAAACAAGAGTCATGTGACCAATCACCTCCTTTTATCAGTGTTAATAATCAATGATTTTCTTTCTTTCATTTCTATCGATCACTATTATTAGTTATTATGAATCTATCATTATCATATTTAATATCATTTTTGTTATTGTTATTTTGAAGTCTTATTGTTGTCAATAATCAGTCTCATTTATTATTATTATTATTATTATTATTAGTAGCAGTATCACCATGATTACCATCATCACCATCATCATTATTATTATTTTGCTCATACTCTCTCTCTCTCCTCTCTCTCTACTTACTCTGCATGGGGGCGGCGGGGGTGTGTGGAGGTGAGGGGGCGGAGAAGGTGACGGGGGGCGGGGTGATGGATCTGCCCTCGCCCTCGGACGTGGGGCCCGAGCCCCTGCGCACTGAGCCCAGCAGGTCGGAGAACTTAGCAGCGGCTGAAGTTCGGAGGATGAGGAGGATGAGGAGGATGAAGGTGGGAGAGGTTGAACCAAGATGGCGGGAATGAAAACATTCATGCTTGGAATGCCAAATGTATACAGCTGTATTTCCAGTATTGTGCTGCAGTTCCACATCTGGCCAGTAGAGGAAGATGACACAGGCTACAAATACATCAGCTCTGTTTGCAGGTGCTGGTTAGATGTTGTTAGCGAGTGAAGCACAGCAGCAGTGAGTGAGTGTGTGTGTGTGTGTGTGTGTGTGTGTGTGCGTGTGTGTGTGTGTGTGTGTGTGTGTGTGTGTGTTACAGGTTGCAGTGGCAGGTCAGACTGACTTACAGGAGCTCTGAGAGCTGTCGGACTGGGAGCTGGTGCTGGACTGAGCCTTAAGCGAGCTGCTGCTGTCTAAGCTCTTCCCTGATGACATGCACACACACACACACACACACACACACACACACACACACACACATATATAAACAGATGCACATACACATACGAAAAGTCAACAGGAACGAGGGGTGACCGAGACGGTGATGTAGTGGAGGTCGGCGGGGGGGGGGGGGGGGGGGGGGGGGGTGAATGAATGAAATGACCACTTTATTAGGTACACCTCCGGCCACAGCCATTAATCCAATCAGCCAATCACATGGCCGCCTCGGTAGGTCAAAGGTCAAAGGGAGTTTTGGCTCAAATTAGAGTTTGAGAAAATCATTGTGAAAAAAAAAACCAAGCAGCAACGCTCCGGAGTGTCGAGGAGTCCAATAAAGAGGAGGGAGAGCGTGCAGTTCACAGGTTGGCCACTAGAGGCTGCGCTCCACAAGTGAGTCAATCCCCATTGACTCCCATGTTAAAATGGTCGTGAGGTGCAGCAACATGTTACTGATGAGCCCAAAAATGATGCTTTCTTCAAAGATACAAAAGTATCATGGGACTAATTCAAGACAGATGATGTAACTCTGATGTAACTGTGATGGAGAGATTTTTTTTGCTTAGTCAGCGTTTTGGTATCATGAGAAATCACACGATGAACATTTTTCCCATTTTTCATACGAAATGGATTTTAACAGCAGAACTGCTATTTCAATAAAAGGATAAAGCCAATACAGTTCACGGGGTGGCCACTAGGGGCTGCCTCCAAAAGTGAGTCAATCCCCATAGACTCCCATGTTAAAATGTTCAACTTTAGAGGTGAATGAAACTTTTATTCCCAACTGGCTTATTTTGATTCTATCGAGGTTTAAAATGGTGTCTGATTAAGGGGCGTGGCCTCTTTATTGACAGTCGGGACGAACAACACCTGCGGATCCGTAGCTCCACCTGTGCTCCGCCTCTTTACTGCCCATTTTTGGATGAACCAGGAAGTAGGAGGAGCTATGGGCAAGATGGCCGACGAGTGACCACGCCCACTACCAGCCTCATGAGCACTCTGCAGAAACCTATGGGGGACGTCACGGATGCATACAACAACATGTCGACCTCTAGGGGGCGTCGCTCTGTGATCCTCCAACTGATACTTGCACTCGCACCACAATCCCAGTCCCTTCTCTCAGGAGCCAATCACAATCCACGGACACGTGACATCACGGCTCGGCTTACACACGTGAACCCTGGGACATTCAGAGCCGGAACATTTCGATTCTCGACGCACCAAAAAAATCATTTAAAGGTGCAGTGTGTGAGATTCCAGTCATTTCCGCCACTTTTAAGAATATTACAAAACAATGACATACTGACATTTTCATGAATTCATAATCGCCTAAATGTTTTGTTTTTTCCATCACCCTTCAATGAGCCCATTGATGTATATTTACATGAGGAGCGGGTCCTCTCTACGGAGGCCGCCATGTTTTTTTTTACGGTAATTAAAGTGGACGTATCTTTTTAGTTTGAACGACGACTGAAGGTTGCCGTCGGTTCCCCTGCAGGCTCTGGTGGGAGGGGCGAGGTGGTACACAACAGCGCAACACCCCCAAATCCTACACACTGCACCTTTAATATTACTCCATGTAACGGCGCGTAAACCCATAACACACCAATCAAACATGATCCCGTCAGATTCATGGGAACCGATAAAACTGTCTGTGTGCGTCCACATGCTCCGAGCGCCGCCGCCGCCGCCGCCGCCGCCGCCGCCGCCTGAGGTGTCGGGTTGCGATCAGCTGTCGAGGCCCCGCTGACCCCACAACCACAGACACCACAAAGGTTCCAGACCCGTCTTGCTCCTCCCACACTCACCTGGCTCCCGTGAGTGGGCTTCCCGTGGCGCTGGCTCAGCCGCCGGGTCCGCTCGCCGCCTCCCGACTTCCCGAGACTCAAAAGCGCTGCCAGAGAAGCAGACTTTTTCCCGGGGTGGCGCTCGCAGAGCGCCGAGACTCTAGAACCTCCCTGGCTCCGTTTCCTGCCACCGGGGCTAAATTTAGACACCAACGCCTGTGCAGCAACACCCCCCCCCCCCCCCCCCTCCAACACCAACCCCCCACCCCACCCACCCTCCAGTACTATCACCCGACCCCACCCAAGGTCCCCTTGCCTTCTCCATTCCTGCCAAAGGGGCGGGGCGGCGGGACACCCAGTTGGGGGAAAGGGGCGGAGACTTTGCGCCATGTGTACGAGGGGCAGCACAGTTTGCAGAGTTTGCGCTTTAACTTCAATTCATTCTTCAGTTGATTTCTTTTATTTTTTAATATCGTCATACGACTGGGGAATACAACAACATTAATAGTGATCGTAATGATCAATTAATCTACAAGCTTTATCTTCTATTCTTCTGTATTCATATCTTTCATAATTTATGTTTCTACTTTATTTTAAAAATGTATTTACTCATTTAATATGACTGTCATTTATTATTATTATTATTATTATTATAATTATTATTATTATTATTATTATTATTATTATTATTATTAACACTATTATTATTGTCATAATAATAATATCTATTATTATTATTGTACATCAACTGTCAATAGGACGACATACAGTTTGTCAGAAAGTGAAACAAGCAATCGAATCAAAACAGTATAAGTTGCATTTTCCACTTATATCAACTAACATTATATAAAATGTGCACTTTTATTAGTTTCTCTCATTTGGAGGTTTTTCAACATGCTCACTTTTAGGAGGGATTCAATCTAGAACCTTCCAGTGAATTCAGATCATCTCTTCTGCGGCACGTGATGATGAGCTGAGGCTCTTTTTCGAGAAATGTGGCTCTGCCCGGTTACAAGGGAATTAATGACATGGCAGCAGAATCTCTTGAGGGAGGAGGAGGAGGAGGAGGAAGAGGAAGAGCAGGAGGAGGAAGAGGAGGAGGACCAGGAGGAAGAGGAAGAGGAAGAGGAGGAGGAAGAGGAGGAAGAGGAGGAGGAAGAGGAGGAGGAGGAAGAGGAGGAGGAAGCACATTCTGTTCTGTACCCTCAGCACCCAAATGATGCGTTCATGACCCGATTTAGACACATTATACTCAGCTCAGCAGAACACACACACACACACACACACACAAACACACACACCCGCACACACACACACACACACACACACAAACACACACACACACACACACACACACCGAATAAAGGGCAGACACACGAATGTAACAAATGTGTTGCACCCCGCAAAAGAGATTATTTCATAACTCCAGTAACACACACACACACACACACACACACACACACACACACACACACACACACACAAGAGGCAACGTGCAGCTGTGCAAGCCGACACCTCACACACACGCTGGCATTTCAGAGGTGTGTGTGTTTCTCAGTATTAAGGCTTCAGCCAAACGGCAACACTTTGAAGAAAGCCAAACCGCAACAGCGCCAACACACACACACACACACACACACACAAATACAGAAACACACACACATGCACACACATGCACACACACACACACACACACACAAAACTCCAAACCCCTCCTCAGACCAAACGATTAATAAATAAACAAATGAGGAATAAAAACAGTAGAGCGAAACCATTCAGCCACAGGCCACTAGGGGGCAGTAAGCAGTCACTGAGTCACTTTACAGCCTCCGGAACACATGATGTATTTGTATGATACCTCATGATTTAGCTCCTCCTACTCTACAAACCATGTCTTTGTACCATGAATGTACTCAAAGAACTGGGCACAGCGTTGGGGGCGGGGCTTAAATCTTTCCTATGACATCATCTAAAAGTGGCAGATGAAGCACATAACAATATATCTGTTTTTGTACTTCCATGGCCAATAGAGGGCGCACTCATGTCTTCCTGCACCTCTAATGATAAAGTACATAAATAAAAGTCACATTTTTTTTTAAATTCTAGAATTTTGGAATTGGAAAAATAATACTAATGATTTGTATTATGCTACGTATTAGATTAACTTAAAAAAAAAAAAAAGGTAATCAGCCAATTTACAGAATTTTTTGTCTCAAATTTAGCTTTTAAGAAAAAAAAGTTTTTGGCCACTTTGCAACACAGCAGTTGCAGTACCACTATTTGGCCACTATGTCTGTTTTGCACATCTTACAATACGAGTACATCCAGGGTTTGTACGCCACACAAACCATGAAACCAGTATTTTTACATCTTCAATTTTGTTTTCGCATTGTAAAAAAACACG
The DNA here is from genome assembly GCA_016785325.1 of Chascanopsetta lugubris. Lineage (NCBI taxonomy): Eukaryota > Metazoa > Chordata > Actinopteri > Pleuronectiformes > Bothidae > Chascanopsetta > Chascanopsetta lugubris. Next base: position 12,830 of record JAFBJT010112431.1, read on the forward strand.
ACATTATCTGTCAGAGAATACACATAATACATCCCATAATAGACCACTGACAGTCAGAGCTTCGTCTGGCACGGTGCCCCTCAGGGCCGTGATTTCAAAACAAAGAGAAAAGAAGACCAGTTCTCGTGTATCAGGAGTTCTGCGCGAGCTCTTTGTTTACATTTCATTTCTGGCCTTTTTATGAAACCACGAGTTCACACGTTCATTTTCCGCTCAACCGCCACGACAACGAGGCGCAGCTTTGAGGGGAGGAGTTAAGTTAATCCACTCACTCCACCTGCGCGACGCTGACACAACACAGACGCTGCTTCTAAAGCCGCCGACGACCCTCGAGACGAGTTCTGGCCGGAACAACAACGATCGCAGTCGGAGCGCAGATGTCGTTGTTGATCCCGCGCGACCGCTGTGTTGTTGTTATTGTTGACGTTTCTTACCTTTCACGTCTTCATCCTCCACCGTGGTGTTGCTGCTGTCCGACGACTCCTGCGGATCAGACACAGAGTCAGACGGAGGTCGGGCACGGCGGCGGCACAGACGGGGGAGTAAAGATGGACGACAAGGCGGCGAGCAACAAACACGCAAAAATAAATAAATAAATAAATAAATAAATAAACGTCGGTGCCTTGATCGCCACCTGGTGGCGAGAAGCAAACCATTTTTTTTATTCTAAAAAAAATGGTTGTTTGATACTTTTTATTTGAAGGATATAAATGAGTCTCTGCGTTGCACATGTTGACATTAAAGGTGCAGTGTGTACGATTTCGGTCACTTTTGTCACATACAGACATTTTCATGAATTTATAATCGACTAAATGTTTTAATTTTTGTTCCATTGGCCTTAAACCAGCGCATGAGTGTATATTTACATGAGGAGTGGTTCCTCTCTACGGGGGCCGCCATGTTTTCACAGAGGCCCAGAGTTGAGATACTGAGCATCACAGGGGTTTTAATGAGAACCAGCACAGGTTCTCCTGCGTGTTCCGCAGGGTGAGGTGATGGATACAACGTGCAACTTCCCCGAGTCTTACACACTGCACCTTTAAGGACACACGTCAGGGTAAACACGCATTCACCACACAGGCCAGCAGGGGGCACACTCCTCATGTTACATCCCCACAAAACTACATCTACAAAGATGCACCAACAACGATGAAAGTGGATTTAAAGAGGAGCAGAAACCAAACGGGGTCCATCCATCATCCATCCATCATCCATCCATCATCCATCCATCCATCCACTCCTCCATCCATCCACCCCTCCATCCAGTCCTCCATCCAGTCCTCCATCCATCCATCCATCCACCCCTCCATCCACTCCTCCATCCATCCATCCATCCACCCCTCCATCCATCATCCATCCATCCATCATCCATCATCCATCCACTCCTCCATTCATCATCCATCCATCATCCATCCATCATCCATCCATCCACTCCTCCATCCATCCACCCCTCCATCCATCATCCATCCATCCATCCATCATCCATCCATCCATCCATCCATCCATCCATCATCCATCATCCATCATCCAGTCATCATCCATCCATCATCCATCCATCCATCCATCCATCATTCATCCACTCCTCCACCCCTCCACCCCTCCATCCATCCATCCACCCACCCCCCCCCCCCCCCTTCCATCATCCATCCATTCCACCCCCCCCCCCCCCACCCACCCCAACCCAGCCACCCCCTCCTGCTGGAGCTGCCTCTGAAAACACCATCATCCATCCATCCATCCATCCACACCTCCATCCATCATCCATCCATCATCCATCATCCATCAGCCATCCACTCCTCCATCCATCCACCCCTCCATCCATCCATCCATCCGTCCATCCATCCACTCCTCCATCCATCCACCCATCCATCATCCACCCATCCATCCATCCATCCATCCATCCATCCATCATTCATCCACTCCTC
>JAFBJT010112433.1:7184-24850 GCA_016785325.1 Chascanopsetta lugubris
GTTTATCCTCACCTGAAAGACAAGGCCGGACCACCAACAGCGACTTGTATAGCGGCAGCTTTAAACGAGAGGGGGAAACAGATCGGTGCCCATCTCATCTCTCTGACCTTCTTGGGTTCCACCGTGTGAGAGAAGAAGATGGTGGGCAGACAGTTGCCTTCGTCTTCCTCCTCCTCCTCCTCCTCCTCCTCCTCCTCCGGTTTGCGCTCCATGCGCGGCGGCGCTTTACACGGAGGCGCCGACGTCCAGCTCGGCTTCAGGCTCACTCCATTCACCGGAGCGGCGCCGTCCCTTTCCTTCTCCTCGTCCGAGGAAGAGGACGACGAGTCTTCGCCGTTCATCTCGGCATGATCGCACAATCTGAAGGAGAGGAAATACTAGAGTTATTGTGGTTTTCACATCAGATCATTTCTCCAGAGAACGAACAGGAGACTCAACGCACCGGTGCTGCTCATCCTCCAGCTCCTCCAGTTTCTCCAGTTCATCCAGTCGAGCCCAAAGCTCCTCCTCGGTGAAAATGCCCATTTTCCCGTCTTCGTCTCCGCCCTCTCCTTCCTGTTCCTCATCCTCTTCTTTCAGATCTAATATGGCATCAAGCTTGGGCTTGGAGTTTGGCTGGAGCGCTATTCTCTGTTTTCCTGATCAAGCCGACAGAACGGAAACTTTAAAGTTCCTCCCGCTTTGGCACAGAACTCCACCATCGACAAAGTACAACACTTACCTTTGGTGCCAGCAATGTGGTTCCTGACCTCTTCTCTGATGTCAACATAGTCGCCCTTATTCTGACCAAAGAAATAGATGAATCAGATACACGTGTTCACTTTCATTATTCATGCAAATGTTAAATGTGAGAGGACATCACACACAAACGACACGGCTTCCAGATCCTTCGCAAAACCGACTCTGGCCTCAAAATTTGTCAGCGTCTTGGAGAGATTGTCAAGTTCACTCTTGACGTCTGTGGGAAGAGAAGAATCATTAACATGAGAATAGGTTCAGAGTGCACACTGACAAGGGTCAGAGGGGTTTCAATCACACATTTACCCTAAAGATCATAACCAGTGGATAAAGAGTTAAAATCCCAAACAAGTTGAGGGAGGGGGGGGAGGGGGGGGGGATCTGTGAAAAATGATGACACAAACAGTTCGTAATATCTTTTGCCCTGAATACGACTCTGGATCATTAAATCTTCACAACAATTAAGCCCTTTTACTAATAGCAGCAGAGGGCCCTTGTTTCCATGGCAATCGGGAGCCCATCCAGTCAGCGCATCAACTGGAAGTGAGGAAAGGTCAAACATAGAAGGCCTGACAACTCAGCCGCTGTCTGACACGTCTCAGCTAGCTGTGTTTGTATTACAGCACTTAGCTCTGTAATAGCGGGGTGGGCAGGGTCAGGGGATGGGAGGTAGCGGAGGGGATGGGGGGACGACAAGAGGCTCGGGGGGGAAGGGGGGGGGGTAGAAGACGGCTGTGGATAGGCTATGGAGGCACATTTCTGCTTCACTAAACACCCTAATAATGTTCACATCAGAGATCATTACTTGGGCCCATTTGACTTGATGTGAGATTTTCAGAGCCGAGAAAGAGCAGCAGCAAAACGCAGGAAAACGCAGCTCCACCTCTGCCACATCACCGAGTATTTACTCTTCACATGTCTTTAGACAGTAAGAGAACAGTCACAGGATTACGTGTCGGGAGTAAACAGGATTTATAGAGGAAGAATGAAGGATGTGGATTAATTGAGGAATGGAACGTGCCATTTGAAATACATCTTGCAAACCTGCGAAGTCGAGAATTCTGCGCATGAAAAATCACTCAACACCTCGCGAAGCAATGACAGACTTATATTTACAATATCTATGCAACGTGTAAATATGGTGAAAACTTCTTCCACAACGGTTGATCATTGCTCGGGCAGCACCAGTGTCACTTCAGCGTTCTAGCACTGGTGCAGCGACACCCTCTGCTGGATGATCAGCGGCAGGACAGGGGGGAAACTCAGAGAGGACAAAATTGTATCTATTTGTTTATTTTTGTCGACTCACGTTTCATCCTGCGGTCAACAATTTTCTGGGCCTGCTTTGCCGAGCACTTGGCAAACCAGTTGTCGCCGAGCAAAACGGTGAGCTCATTGGTGCGCACCATTTTCCCAGGCATGAAGGCCAGGGGGCCGAACGGCACCTGTGAAGATGAGAGTGAGATAGAAAGAAGATACAAGTTTGTTAGAGCAGTATTTCTGCAGTCTAGATGTTCACGCCAGGCACTTTTCCACATACACATCCAGATCATATAGCATGTTTCTCAAAGAGACAAGGGGGCCCTTGCGGCCCCCCAGAACCTTCCATCATGAAGGAAAACGGGTGCTGAAAAGAGCTTTGAGGGCTCATGAAGGCTTGAAACACACAACAGAAATACAGATGATCAAATCAGGCTGTACAAGTCTGTGTATGTTGTGATTTTTGAAATCACCACTCACCATGATGTCGTAGGACAGTTGCTCTGGCAAAGTTTTCAGTCGGTCGTTCAGAGCCTCATAGTCACCCGACATCTTCTTCCTGCACATTCATGGGTTGACAAAGGCATTCGTTTAAAATCAATTTGTCCGATTTTAATGAATCAAACCAAAGGGGAGGAGCATATTTCTGTAAGAGGGGACGAGCACAGAGAGCCTCAAGATGTCACCTGATTTTACATGAACTTCCAGATGATGAATCTAAAATTGCGTAGGTGGTGATAAGACAATAACGGACAAAGGGGAGATTACAGAACATCATGGTGAATTTTCCTTTGCAGTTTAAGAAATGAATGCATTTTCTTTCTTCCTACAGATGTGAAGTACAACTTACAGAGCCTCAAGTTTGCTTTGTCTGGAAAATAGGACGGCTTTCAAGTGTTTGGAGCAAAGCGCCATGGGGCCAAAACTTTATATTATATGATTATTGTGATTGTTATTATTGTTATGTGGCAATTCTGTTGTCACTCAAACCGAACATGTCTGCTCACGGTCACAGTGCTGTGATATTCTGGGACATTACACAGTTCCCACCACATCACATATGCCCAAATCTAGATCTGAGGGGAGTCGTAACGTCGTGTCATGGACTGTAATAAAGGTTTATAGTTCACAAAGGTGTATAATCACCCTCAGTCCAAGCGGCAATTCATTACTGGACGTTAATGTATTGGCGAGCTGGGTCTTTAGAGTCGCTGCTGCAGTTGAACATAGTCGGTGTCGAAACTATGATGGTGTTTAAGAATACATGGGCTGATTGTGTAGAATATGAAATGAGAGCATCTGACTGGCCAATGGCGACGTCCTTTGTTGATTTGGAACAGACTTAACATACGACATTGTGATGATATTCTACAGAACCGTGGGTTAGGGTTAACCTTTACCCGAGACTGACCCTGACCCTCCACAAAGGGGAAAATCTTATTCAACACACGACACGAGTTTTTGAATCCTTCCATATTGATTTTGAATTCATCGAAAGAGTCATAGTAACAATCTTTGACTGTTTGAGAGGAGCTGAATGTTGAGCATGTGAGCATCTTCTGAATGTTGTGTACTCAGAGACACACTGCAACTTACCAGTGTTGAATACGAGTTTCACAGTCCTTCACCACCTGTTTGTAGGACAAATAATTTCAATAAAAACAACGACATTTCATGAGACCTGATCGAGAATCTTACAAGAGCAATGATGAAAAGTAAATTACAATTCAAAAAAACACAAAGGAAAAAAGTGGAGCTCTAAAAACAACAAAGACAGACCTGGAGGCCACCTGAAAGCAACACTCTGACCCGAGGCGGTACGAACATCTGACCATCCCCTCGGGTATCCCACCAATTGATCCCCCTGAACATCACGTTCCGATCGCCCCTCCAACATGGAAAGAGGTGGAAAACACGGTGCGTCGGGCAAGAACAGCATCAGCCCCGGGGCCAAATGTTGTCCCATACAAGGTGTATGAGGACGCACCCGGTGTCCTGAGGTTTCTCTGGAAGCTTATGAGAACAGCATGGCCTGAGCTGGCCGGATAGTGTGTAAAGGCCGAAGCACCCTATGAACCAGAGTAACACTACCGATGGTGCGCCCTAAACCGCGGCCCACCCGAGCCCCATCCACCACTCACCACCAATGAACACTCGTGTACGTGCCTGCACGAGGGCAACCTACATCGTATCCTGCCTTTCATAAACATGGCGTTTGCTGGCTGTGTAAGAAAATGGTGGGTGGCATCAGGGTGACATGTGGAGTGGAGGAATCACCATGACAGACATATCAAACAGAGATTGGGTTCTCGAAAACATTTAATTGTTATTGAGATGAAAGTTACAAGAGGTCGATGAAGGATGTGAGGATCAGGTATAAGTACAATTTACATATCCAGCTATTTATATGAATACAGTTTCTGATTTGTCTTCACCCTGAGGGCTTGAAGCATTTTGAGGAACCTGCTGTCGCTGCAAACCAGGTTCATTGATACTTTAAACGTAATGTATCTGTGCCTTTGATGAAAACTGTTTCCATTTGTTAAAAGCATTTTAATTTGCCTGAAAATAACCATCAATAGAGAGAGTGTCTGCGCCGCAATGGAGGCTCTGTCAGTCACTGTGTGACTTTCATACACGTATGTCAACCTCAACCTGAGTACAGGTGAGAAGTCAAATGAACCATTAACAAAAGAAATTAGACATTTTTGTTTTGGAAATTGTGAAAAAAATAATTGTATTCATTTTGTCAGTTCATGTCAATGTCAGATTGTAGTTGTTCAATCACTGACTGGAGAAGGTTCAGGTTTGGTTTGTGTACAAACTGAATAACGACTGTCGTAACAGTTGAGGGTTTTTTCTGAAATTTTTTTCTGATCAAGACATAATCTGTATTTGTAATTTAATTTTGCAATTACATTCGGGTTTTTCTTTTTTTTTAGGTTGGTATCATTTCATTATGTCTTGCAGGTTTATGTGGGCTGGCCACATTTTGGTGCATGACACAAATTCAGAAACAACAAAACAACCAGTGAAACACATCTTTTACAGTATGCTGTGCTTTTTGATCTGATTTTACTTTGTGCCATGCTGCCTGATGACTTCTGATAACATCTGAATTTGACATAAAACAAAGCTAACACTATCAGAGAATATGCAGATTTAGTTGATGGATCAAAACCAACTAAGGAGGCAGAAGAGGAACATAGATATAGATAAACAGGTCTTACCCTAACCGAGCCAAATGGTTAGAACATGTGCACAAACAGTCTGTTTTACGACACATAGTGTAAACAACACTCTCACAAGTAAGCAAGAAAAGAATGGTGCAAATAATAATTAAAAAAACAATACGTGTTAATGCTCTAAACGTTTCTCTCTCTCAATATATCTATATCATATGTTCTTTGATAGGAAGAGGAAAGGGGGAGCGGTCGTCATAAGAAATCTGCTAGCTAACCTCTGTTAGCTTAGCATGCTAGTTTACTATTTACTTTTTTTTAAAACCTTACGCCAGTTTGGTCCTTTCGGTCTAATGTGAAACACACAGTATAAGTAGAGGAGTGAAAGTAGAGACGAAGACAAAACACACCCCCCTGCTCCTGGAAATGCTCCAACAACAACTCGGAACTTACTGAGGGCTAGCTTCTCGAAAAGTGGGACAGCCCAAGTAAACAAACTACGGTACGTGCAAAACATGTTGCAGAATAGGAAGATGTGCGTACGCATCAAACGCTTACCAGTGTTCCAGTGGGTGACTCTGGGGACACGGGGGTCCACGCCGCGTGGTCAGCAGCTAAAGTGGGAACTAGCCAACGAAACAATTCAACATGGTCACATTTACCTTCTCGTGCTCCTCCCGGAGCCTGACAACTCCACCGAGATCCTCCACGCTCGCTTTACCCTCCGCTGCCATGCTCCGTCCACGTGCACGGCTGTGCCAAGCAGTGCTTTCCTTTCCTTTCCTTTCCTTTCCTTTCCTCTCTGTGTCGCGTGTTTTGAAATGACCCTGGTCGGGGCTCAGGGGTTGCAGTGAGTCCTAAAGAAGTGTTTATGAATGCAGCAGCAGCAGCAGCAGCAGCAGCTCTTCCGGCGACCCGTTCTGCTCGTGCTCATCAAAGTGGCAGAGACGTTCATCCACACCTTCATCACACGGACCATTTCACACGCTCATCTCACGATCCCTGCAGCATCTCCGAGAAATACATCCACGGTTCTGGTGGTTTCCACGACGAGCAACTATTATCGCCCTCGTCACCGTCGCTGCGCCAAGCACCACGATCCAGCGTCAAGGCCGCAGGAAGACAGGCACCACATCCGCTTATTCCTTTCAAAAATAAAAGGCCTCATCAATCCATCTTGTGCAAAATGGTGCAAGAAATAATAACTAATAACTTGTGCAAAGATAATGCATTCGATTGTGCTAAATTACACATGAAATGCCTCGTTAATTCGTGGGGTAACGAATTTATTTGAGCAAATTGGGGAAAATAGTGCATGTAAAAGTGCCTAAATCACGGTGTCATTTTAAATTCAATCGAGAGAGACATGCTTCTCTACAAGCTGACCGGGACTTTCATGCGTTTGTTGCAGTTCTATTTTATATTTGACATTTTCATACCACTATACTTTAAATTGTTCTTTTCACAGCTATCCAACTTTTATTTTGTAGACAGGATATAGTTACTTCCTGTTGATAACTAAGCTGGAAGTCCCGGTGTACTCTGGGTAAATGTGGAGGATTTGCACGTACAGTATGTAAACACTCGTCATAATGCAGCCCGGATAAATGTGATGATCGTCCAATCCCAAAGCGACAAGAACATCCAGACTGAGATTTGATGTGTTAATGAGTGTAAATCTGATCACGTGACCTGCTTGAGGATCAGTCCTCAGCTGAACGAACGACACAACAACACAACACAACACTGACACACACCTGCAACAGTGCGTAATGAATGTATCAGGAGAGAGACGCTGGGCCGAGAGGACACACCGCATGTCATCAAGGAGATAGTTTCACAACGTTTATATAATATGGACTTGGCCCCCTCCTGCACACTGATTGGCTGTCTTTGATGCGTTTAAGTACTATCGGAAATATTACAACCTCAACCGTTCCTGATGAGAAGAAATAATAACAACAATAATAATGATAGTAATAATAATAACAATAACAACAACAACAGAAATAATAATAATAATAATAATAATAATAATAATAATAATAATAATAATTATAGCAATTTTATCAAAAGATCCAAAACAATAATTGTCTTAATGTATTCTCGAAAATAAACACCAATTCCTCGTAGGTAGAGTCAACAGGAAATAAACGTTGAAAAGGGATTCACGGTTTAATTCTCAAACTTAATATGAAGGTCATTTATGTTGTACTCAAAATATCCTTTACTCGAAAGCTAGTTTGAAACTGACTTGACAGTGTTCTTTCCAGGGACGTATTGATGCTCTTACTGTAGAATATAACGCGCACCAAGTTATCTTGGTACTGGTGGTACACCGTGTGACTAAGAGGCGATGTTAGCTTCAATTTCCGAATGTCCCTGAAAGCAGCATTTTCTGCAGCTCCCACAAACCATTGCGGCCACAGTCATGCAAGCTCAGAAGTCAGAGGTAACCGGCTGTACAGTCAGTACAGTAATCACAATTAACTGTAGTAGACTAACAACTCAAGGACAGAGTAGTATACATCGATGAGGGCTGAGTAACAGGTATGTGAGAGGGTTTCTTTCCGGTTTCCATAGCAACCTGTTTTGAAGAATACTGGCTGATGTTTACCAATGCTTCTATATGCCTCCTGATGCAATGATGCTATGATACTGTTTGGTGCTAGCAGCTCTAACACGCTACTTCCGACAGTGTGTCACTATATGTATCAGAATCGTTGTGTTGCCATGTTGTGCCAGTCACCCTTGTTATGTTCAGCTTATTTGCATTTGCTGGATCTTGAACCCATCATCTCTGGTTTGTCTCCCCCATCTCCAAAACCTCTAGTTTCCAGTATGTGTCATCGAGTTGACGATGTCATGAAGCTGTGCTGTGAATTATCGGCCAACCAGCAAATCCAGACCACCGTGAGGGGCTCAGGGAAAGGGGCTGCAGCAGCCGGGGGTCTGGCCTTCGCTGGAGGCTTGGTCGGGGGTCCACTGGGTATTGCAGTGGGTAAGTTGTGGCTAATCATCATGATCGACGGCGTAAACTGGAATTGCACAATATCTGCACCGTAATCTCCCAAATCAATGCTTTACTGGAGACTTCTTTGGAAATGTTGACCAGATCAGTATTGTTTCATTGAATCTTAAGTTCGAGGACAATGTGCTAAAAACAGCGCCGAGACCAAACGAAACAAGATGTCAGGTCAGAGCACAGTTCAATTCAAACAAGTCTCACACAAAATAATAGATTTAAAAAAAATAGGATTCTAGAAAAAAAATGAAAAGAAAACAATTCAGTCTGCGTGAAATGAGTCAAAGGGGAAAGATGATACAAATCAAATACATGGAGTTGCGCGTAAACTAAATTTACTGTGCAGTGACATTTGAAAACAGCGCCGACCAAAATGAAAAGAAAACACTTAATCATAGGGCACACGCTTGAATTGAACATATACGAAGAGTAGAGCAAGAAGTGAAACGACCTCAAATAGATGTAAAGGATAAATCTATACGAAGAAGTTGAGGAAACTAAGTTTTGTCCGGCAGCGTTGACTGAAAACTGCCTCCTACTGTTGGTCCCCCTGCAGGTGGAGCGGTCGGAGGCCTCCTGGGCTGCTGGTTGACCAGTGGACAGTTCAAACCACTGCCTCAGATCATCATGGAGCTCAGTCCCCAGCAGCAGCAGACGCTCTATGATGACCTCATGGTCATACTGGGAGACATTCAGTGGACAGATGTGGTTCAGCTCTCCGCCCTGGTGATGGGGAACGCCGCCCTGAAGCAGCAGCTGACCGCCGCCCTGCTTGGATACGTAACCAAGGAGCTGCAGGCCGAGGTGCACTATGTGGACTAGGGTGTGTGGCGCAGGGAGAAGGAGGTCTTCTAAAATAATGTGAACGGATTTTCTTATGAAGCGGCACAACATTTTGGATTCAATGTGCAATAGAATACAATAGAAAGCTTTATTGTCACTGAAAAGAATGAACAAATGATCATGTACCCCAGTATATCGGGCGTGATTAGGGGACTGTGATCTGTTTGTGTGAGAATTTGATTGCATATAAATTCACTGCCTTGGAGAAGTATGTGCCATTCTAGTAAACAGCTTTATAGTGATGCAGTTGAGTGATAAGAGTTAACCATTCATTTGGTCTCCAATGGTTTTAAAAGTTCCTGTTATTGGAGCACCCTGGTTTATTACACCAACACTCTGCTCAAAGGTCACGTGTGCAGCTCACCGTCATATTTAAATACAGTGGATTGACAAAGAGAAGGTGTATACTTTAATTAATTTTGATGTGAATTCTCTTGAATGTAATTGAATACGTTCTTTTCATAGTTTATTATATCAACATCTCTGAGCATATGCTTCACAAACACTAAAAATAAAGTGTGTAATTGTTGTGGCTTATTTTCTCTCAAGTGTAAAATTAATATGTTTAAATCTCTCATTGTTTGGTAAATTCCATCACAGGTATCAGTTGTGTGTTTGACACAACCCAAAATAATGTGAAAAGCAAACTTTGAATATGGATCCATGTTTTTGAAGAGTTTATGGAACTAACCTTCATAAGAAAGTGCTGCCATGAAGTAGTAGGGAGACTCACCGCCGCCATCCCCCTTAATTAGTCCACTGAAGCATAATAGTTTGAAGATCTTACTGTATTTTTGCAATGGACATGTGTTCAATTGGAATTCAATGTGGGTTTTAAGTGGCTCAGACCGGCATTGATGGAAACACAACACCCAGGATCAACCAAAACAGATATTTCATTATGCTCCCCTCACAAATCTGGGAGTGCAGCGAACAAGAAGGCCTGACACTGTGTACTCCAGCTTCCTCCTGCAGTCCCAAAGCTCAAAATTCCCATTAGTATGAATCTAAGTATTATTTGACAGTATCGTATTTCATATCTTTGTCAGCCCAGTCACATGCTAGTGGTGATTCCGTCCAGGGTGCATTCAGTAAAATCAAAATAAAATTGGTAGAGCACCTAAAGTAACATGTCTTACCTCAAGGAGCCTCACACATAGTGCAGACTTTAAAATTACCTTGAAAAAAATCATTAATTTACTAATGGAAACATCAGGTAGAACCAGACTTGGTATTAAGTGCATCAACCAGATGGGAGTAAGCAAGGAACGTTGGAGACAGATGAGGGAGAGAAAAACAGTGTAGAGGGCAAAGATTCTACAAATCTACAATTCATTTACAATGCTTTAATCCAAGGCGACAACACAAGCAAAGCTCTTGACACCAACAGACATGTTTTGCAAACTCTGACATAAGTGCCGACATGCTGTGCAGAGGCAAAGTACCTTTTTATTATTTTTAGATGGAGTAGAGATATAGTAGTTACAGTTGAGAAACCATAAAATGTAAAACCTATCAAACTAGTAGTTACGTCAATAGTTTGATGTATACGATTATAACGGTGATCAAATTGATGGCAATCACTTGTCAACAATAACAGCTGTTGTGCTATTTTGAGTCAGGATCCTGCCTCTAGATTCTGAAACATGCAGAGGGAGAGAGGGAGGAAAACTGGGCAGAGGGGGCGAGCAGAGATGGGGGCGGGGATAGTAGGGGAATGGCACTGGATTTGGATGTGTGTACTCAGCATTTGTCTGTGTATTAAACTGCCTGATTGGATGTCCATGAGTTAAGGATAACAAAAAATTCATAAGAAAAAAAATAGGTTTGAACATCTCTCTTTATTATTAAATATACATGTTTTGTGCCGCCACCATATCTTTCACAGCTCCATTTAAAAATACACATAACAGTGAGGAACACTGACAGAGTTCCTTTGTTTATCCAACGATGACTGTGTCTTCATCTGGGAACTCATAGAAGGGAACCTCCAGGTTCAGCGGAGCAGGTCCCTTCCTTATTCTTCCTGAAGCATCATAATGGGAACCATGGCAGGGACAGTAATATCCTCCGTAGTCACCGGCGTTGGCGATGGGCACACAACCCAGATGGGTGCACACACCAAGAACGATGACCCAGCTGGGGTTAATCGCTCTATCTTTGTCGTGCTGGGGATCGCGCAGCTCGGCGAGGTTTACGGCCGCCTCTGCTTCAATTTCCTTATCTGTGCGATGGCGGACAAACAGGGGCTTTCCTCTCCACTTGAAGGTCATGTTTTTGCCTTCGGGGATGTCGCCCAACTTGATCTCGATTTTGGATAAGGCCAGGACGTCGGCAGATGCACTCATGGAGGAGACAAACTGGGTGACCACCGTCTTAGCAGCATAGATGCTCAACACAGTGGTCGCTCCAGTCATAAGGTAGGAGAATGCCTTTCTGTCAGCACTGCTTTTATATGAGGATTTGTTGGGGTCCTGAACATCTTGGCGCCGATAATCGGAGAAGTCAGGGACTTTGATGTCTGTGTGGGCGAAGCGGATTCCTGCAGGGGCTGGCAAAGAGACATGATGTCACAATAGAGATTGGCAAAACAGACAGGCAGATACCACATTTAACAACATGCCAATACCACAGATACATCCAATTTTAATGACTGCCTTTACACCAAAATCTATTTGAAATGGATATAGCTTTACTTATGTATGTAAATGTGTTTCAGACAGCGCATTGACTCTAAAATACCAGTCCACACATACAAAGGCCAATGTTTAAGTAGCAATCTACACGATCGTACGACATCTAGGTGTTAATAACATTATTGCGTCAAATTCTTTATGTACAACGTCGACATTTCACCTGAACGATTGTGTCAATACTTTACTAGATACTGACAACGAATATGTCGTCATACCTACGTCATTTAGATAAGCGTCTTTAAGGATTGAATTTAAATTATAGACTAGATGTGTGTAGCTATCATATTACATGTTACTATCTGACCAGACCTTTTCGAGTGATGACTCTCTCAGGTTAAAGTTTTGTTAGCACTACACCGGCTACTTTCCGCTAGCATTGGTGATTGACCACCAGGGGTGACAGAGGTGACGGTACATAAAGTACCACTAGGTTTAAATAGAGTTGACTGCCATAATCGCTGTAAAACAATTTGACCTGGAACCTAAAATTCATTGTGAGATATCAAAATGTTGGGTTTTACAGCTACATGGGAGGGTACGTAATAGCTATCATGGCTAACGCAGTTAGCAGTCGCCATTCGTCCTTACCAGCAGCGGGCACCACGTCCTTTGTTCCCAATACAACCAGACTTTTCAACGATTGTTTAGCTACTTGCAAGTACGGGGGACGGGCCCCGGACCGAACGACCACGGACATCATCTCTGCCCCGGATAAAAACACCGTTTTCTCGACGATGGGTACACGACCTTTGCAGCACTGATGTAGCTCGTGTCACTTTGGTCTGCGTAACTGGATAATAGCTCCGCCCAAAAAAGGTTCCGCGTTGCGTGATGCCTGTATGTACTGCCTAGTTAGAATTTTGTAAATATGTTGTTTTATTCAGTATTACAAGCCAACAATCCCAGTGAAATAATAAAACGTATGATTTGCAATAATGTGGCCGTTTTATCCATATACGTTCAGAAATTAAGATATACACAATGTATCTCAGTTTTTTGTTCAGGCATTTGTAAAGGGTAGCTGTGGTAAATGGTCCTTGTGATGTAAACAAGCGGCCTGGCAGAATACGGCGAGAAGCCAGACACACAATGGTGACCTGATAGTGGAAAAGGAAAAGGAAAGAACAATGAAAATACCTAAAAGGAAACTATTCCTTCTCATTATTTTTGCCTATGTTGCATTTTCTTTGTATGCGGCTTATAATGTTTTCTTTAGCACCAAAGTAATCTCCCGTGTTCACAGGGTGGTGAAGAAAGAGAGTGGAGTGCCGTCCGGTATATTTTCCTAATTCAATCATCATTTCGCCTCTCTTTCAAAAACGACTGAAACAATTAGAATATGACAATTTGAACTTCCACTTTTTCACTGTAGTAAGAATGCGCGCGAGTTCGTAATTAATAGCTTATGTTTCGCAGGTGTTGTTAGAGATGGTGGTGCAGCTGCTCCGTTTCTTGCGGACGATTGGAATCCGTGGGAGGATGAGCAGGTGGAGTACAACTCTGCCCTGAATAAAAAGAGAGATGCCTTCAAACAGCACCTCAGCAGAATTGACAGAAACAAACCCCAAAGATACAAGGTGCAAGTCTGGGGCAAAGCAGCCATAGGTAAGTTGCAGTGGTTATATGGACGCCATCACTCTAACGGTGCAACAATGCTAATACCTTTGAGGGATGCGTTTGCACATATGCCTCCGTGTTGATATTGTCTTTATAAAGTGATTCAAGTTGTATTGAATAGTGACCTTGGTATGACTGAACGCATTTTCACAACTCCACCCATCAATTACTATGACACATAGATACGTGTTGATTTTTGAAATAACTTTATTTAAAAAAAATAATCTTCATACTTAACATACCAGTTTAACCTCGATATGGGTCAAGCATAATTCCCATTATTCTCTAATTCGATTTTTTATGCCACATACCTAGCACCATACTGTAACTGTCTTGTGCAGTCTATTATTTTTTATCTCCAATAAGAAATTTCAAAGAACCTCTCCTTTCTCCTCAGGATTATACCTTTGGGAACATATATTAGAGGGAAATCTCAACCCTACTGACAAGGTAGCACAATGGAGAGAGGGGGAGCTGCAGTCTGGAAAGGTTGATTTCAGGTAACGTGTTCCTAGTGGAATCTTTGACAAAAATGAAAAACGTGAATTCATGTGAAATACATCTTGGCAAATACATACCGAACAAGGAAGACATTTCTGCTCCACTTATTAGATGATAAACAGGAGACCATATCATTGATATGATTTGTTTCTGGCTTTCAGATAGTGTTTGAACCTCAGCCTGAGCCTGATGTCGTTTGTTCCCCAACATGATGTTATTGCTACTTCACTGGTTACTCTGATTACATATGGACAGTTGGACAGTTGCGATGACTAAGAAAACGACAAAAAGTTGTTGTCAGACGTAGCCATATTTTATGCATACACACATACAATACAGAGCAGTGGTAAATATACATTACATTTTACACATCACAATACCAAAGTTTATCTGTTATGCCTCCACACTGTGCACTTACATGTCAAATTCTCTGCAGTTTTAAACTTTCCCTGTGCAATTTGTCATGCTTTGTATTTCATCCTCGTTTTTCTCGAGTATTTACCTTGACATGCCTAAATGTACCACATGCCTTGTGTTTAACATCGCATAAATAGCATAGATAGAATAGGCTGTCGCATAACACCACAGCATGTCATTAAGAATGAATATGTACCATAAAATGTATCGAAGAATGTACTGTGATGTACATGTATACCGTTACTGGCCCAGCTTCTCGTTATACTGTTGTTTGAATTGCAGGCCTTATCACTCGGCCTCACTGTGACCTTTTTTGTCTCTAGTTTCTACACAGGTCCGGCCGTGGTCCAGGGTCATGTCCCTGTGGACATGAACAGCCTGGTTCTGGTACTCAATGGTCGTGAGCAGCAGAAGGTCTCATATTCCATGCGTTGGCTGGAGCATGTCCAGGCTCTGGTTCAGTCGCACACCGTGTCGCATGTGGCTGTGGTCCTGCTGGGCAACGAGCAATGCAACAACCCCTGGATTGGCCCCTACTTAAAGAGAAATGGTGGCTTTGTCGACCTGCTGTTTGTGGTGTATGACAGCCCATGGGTCAACGACAAAGACGTCTTCCAGTGGCCTCTGGGTGTCGCTACGTACGTCGTCCTTTTGCAGTCTTGTGTCCATGCCAGTTTGTTTGCATTCTTTGCAAACTGTGTCTACAGATTACATTGTGCTGATATTCTTTTGAAGTTAAATAACGTGCTTCTCTGATCATCTTTTTGTTTCTGTAGATACAGGCAGTTTCCTATGATCAGGCCAAATGCCCAGTTGATTACCTCCAACAGACCATACCTCTGCAATTTCCTAGGCACTGTGTACAAAAATTCCTCCAGAGAAACACTCATGCAGGTGCTGAAACAGCCAGGACTTGATAAGGAATGCATCACCACTGCCAGAGAGAAGTGAGTCCCTGCTCAGTGTTCGGGAACCTGTGAAGAAATTCAAAAGAAATTAAAGACAGAGTAAACATCGTATTTATTTTCATTATATTGACCAAGTCAGAAAATATAATTGATTGAAGTAATTATCAATTATTGAGGTTCTATTCATATTACAACCTCTCACTAACACAATCCTATGAGATGACAATACAATCTAACTAACTATCTAATCTAACTCAAATACTTTTAGCTACGTATCTTATAAAGGTCCTACGGGAATGCTCCTTTCTCTTACAAGTACATGCCTTCATGTTTTCATGGGCTGTTTCCTTGCTGAGCTTTGGTGTGTCATAAAATACAGTTTGACAATAACATTATTGGGCTGGAATAACTAAAAAATATGTGGTTCTGTGTCCTTTCCTCCGCTCTTGCCTTCAGGTGGCTCCCTCAGGAGACAGCAGACAGTCTGAGACGTTATCAGACGGCACTGGCCCAGAGTGAGCTCACTCTCTGCCCAGTCGGGATCAACACAGAGTGCTACCGCATCTATGAGGCGTGCTCTTATGGCTCGGTGCCCGTGGTGGAAGATGTGCTCACACCTGGCATCTGCGCGGCGGGGGCCAGCTCCCCACTACGTCTCCTAAAAGCCGCCGGTGCGCCTTTTATCTTCATCAGTGACTGGAAAGAACTGCCGGCCATCTTGGAGAGGGAGCGAGCGATGACTCAGGAGCAGAGGCTGGATCGGAGGAGGAGACTGCTGGAGTGGTATGCGGGTTTCCGTCAGCAGATGAAAGAGCGGTTCACTGAGGTCATAGAGGAGACCTTCTTCAAAAGTGGCTGACCGATGCTTGAGCAACGAAACCTTTGAAATATTAACAGGGATAACATTCAACAATATTTTATTTATTGTGGAAGAATGTGACGTACTACTGGAATAGTGAACGTGATGATGTTTGGTGCAAGTTATGTGCAGGTTATTATCAAACAATTATGTGTATTGTAAAGTTTACAACACTTGTTTGTTTTAGTCCTGTAAAAGGGCTCCGAGACTATGGCTGCAATATACAACTATTTTGATCATCAGTTCAGCGGTCAATTATTTTTTTGGCAATTATGAACTGATTTATTGGAGTCAAAAAGCTACATTTGGTTGTTTTCTGCGTTTTTTTTTTTGGAAAACATTTATTCTTAGAAAATGCTCTTTCAAAGAAATGATAAATTAAAAGATGCAGACAAACTCTACGCTGTAATATTTTCTATACAGCATAATGTTGTGATATCTGCCCCCACATCAGGAAACATTTACTGTACTATTAAACAGACCAGATTAATCTGTTACCAAATTAGGTGTCACAATGTAATCAATAACTGATCATTTGTTATTCTACAGTCCATGATGTTACTTTATATTATTTAAATGTTTACAATTGTTGAAGTGTTCAGACATTGAGATTATTGGAGATGTTGCCTTGTCTTTTTTAGGTACATGCATTATTCAAACCGTGTTTTATATGTTTGTTTGTCGGTACTTAATATTGTGCATTTCAGTAAACCTTTGGTGTAGAATGAGACAATTGTGATTTTAGATCCTGTTTTGAAAAAAGGTGAATGAATGTATTTTGTATCGTAAGCACCTAGACATGGATATGGTTTATGTGGCATGTTCTGGTCAGAAGATAAAAGAAAATATTATTTAGTCTATTTATTTCAGTAATGTGGTGCTGCATGTTTTTTTAAGATGGTGCAATACAAATAAAATGGAACGCTGTCTGGAGGAGACGTCGGAGGGTGGGCTTGTTGTGTTTTCATTTCACATGCAGATGGCGCTGTGCACCAGATCATTTTCAGTGGTGGAGGATTGTGTTGCAATGTAAACGTTGAGAGGAAAACTTTGATTTCAACTTTACTAAATCAACTCCGATTACATTACTTAAAGGTGCTGTGTGCGAGATTCAGCGACATCTAGAGGTGAAGCTGCATGTTTTATCCATCTCCTCACCCTCACCCTTCTGCAGGAGAACCTATGGTCGACTTCAGTTGTCATTAAAACTCAAAATATGCTGTTTGTCCACTCTGGGCTACTGTAAAAACATGGCGGCCCCCGTAGAGAGGACCCACCCTTCTAAATATAGATGAATGGGTTAGTTTAAAGGGTGAAATAATGCATTTTATAAAGTCATGGAAATGACAGTATGTAATTATTTTTGTAATATTTTTTGTGACAAAAATGACTGAAATCGCACACACTGCACCTTTAATGTCCAACCTATCACAGCGCTGGGCTTCTGCATGCTAATTATGTGTATCACATGGAGTGTTGATATTTGGGTATTTATTAAGAAATACAAGAACACTTAAAATGTTTCAGCATAAGTTATACTGAGGTGTGTGTGTGTGTGTGTGTGTTGCAAATCCCTCCCTCCCCTCTCCCTGCCTGGCTCCGGCTGTGTGTGTGTGTGTG